>JAOXJP010284908.1:0-19223 GCA_025762735.1 Platanus orientalis | reverse complement strand
ATCTAAATAAAATTTAGTAGCTCCATTGTGAGCTTTGAGAGTGGATGTAGGCCGAGTGCCAAACCACTATAAATATTCTGTTGTGTGTTTGCTTGTGATGTGAATTGTCTCTTCTCTCTATCCTTACATGGCATCCATAACATTTCTCATATGATTTTTCATATTTGCTATTAAGAAGAAACTTAACTTAATTGAAAGATTAACATAAAGAATTACCATTGATTTGCTCTTACAATAATTGAATAATATCTTGATGTGCATCACATTCCAAGAACTACAATAATATTTAAATTGGAATTTTAAGCCGGGGTAATTAAAAATAATTTTTATAAATCCTATTCACCCCCCTAGGATAAACCCAGACTTTCATCTATAATGTTCATGAAGCGCATCCTAAAGTAATTAAATTGGTCCATTAATACATCAAGCTCCGCATCACCAAAATGCCATAAGGGTTGGGCACCTTCTTTCTATTCCTCAAACCTTGGCCTCTTTAGCTACTGATGCTACTAAAAATGACTCAAGAGTAAGGGTTGGTTGGGAAATGTTAAGAGCTTCCTTGGAATTTGCTACTTCAGCTAATGAATCTAAGCAAGATTCAACTATCCATCTAAAAGTCTCATTTTTAATGTAAACTTTAATGTGATCTAAGACACTTAAGAACTAGCATAGACATATGGGAGAGTTGCAGTTTTAGGTTCAATTGCACTGAGTTGTTGCAAGAGCTTTGTACATTCCCTATGCTCACAATCAATTTTGTGTTGGAAGATTTGTTGATCACTTGAACTAAGGGAGGCATATGGCTATACTTTCTTATCAATAAAGTAAAGATATTTTCCTAGGAAGAAAGGTGTCAAAGATAGTAATACAATAAAAAAGGAAGGAAATTTTACCTTAAAATATTCAAAATAAGGAGAGACTGCCTTGATCAGGAACAGGAGATGAAGGGTCTAAAAGACCTAGGGTAGAACTTAGACTGGATTCGACTTGAATGGGTAAAGGATTCACCTCTATTGTTGGTGTTTGGTTTTCATCCGAATCTGAATCCATCACTATCAGTATCAGTTCAGGAGTATGAAATGGCCTGGTGGAGGATCTTGGGGTAGTTCAAGATCTATGCCTCATTCTCCTAGGAGGAATAGTGGATGAGGATTCACATTTCTTGGCACTGAAAGATTTTCTCTTTGGACCCATGGATCCTACATACACAATAGTTGAATATGTATATACATGAGTTAAAAAGAGAAAAGATGTGAAGCTTCAAAATATGGTTGGGTACAAAATTTTATTTACAAAAAAATAATATCTTAATCGCCATGAAATTTTAGTTGTAAAGGCAACGTATTAAAAGTCATAGTGATAGACTGAGGTCATGACTAACAAAGAAATTTTAGTTGATAACCATCGTTTGGTGACTGAATGAAGTCGTGATTGAGAAATCACAATCATAGAAGGGATTCATTCGCAGGGAAAGTAGTCGTGGCTAAATCATGAGCAACTCGTATCGCAACCATCATCACTTAAGTGTTCTTCACAAACCAATGATGGATAGTTATGGGTCCAAGCTAGTAGGGTATGGAACCTGTAGTCTAGCACATGTGGGGTGGACCCCATGCATGTTACCCTAGTAAGCTCTATGATGAAGTCAAGGTCCCACATATGGGGGAACTCGTAGGCCTTGGTGCCAAGAGTGGAGTGACTATGGAAAACTTTGATTCTAACAAATGGTATCAAAGCTAAGGTCGAGGGTTCGAGCTACCCCATGCAGTTTCGTAAGGGGGAATGTTGGGGTATGGTACCTACAATCCAGCACATGTGGGGGAACCCCATGCATGTTACCCCAATAAGCTTCGTGGCATAAGTTGAGGTCCCACATATGGGGGGACCTGTGGGTCCTAGTGCCGATAGTGGAGTGACTGCAACAAACCCAACAACATTAAAAGGGTTTCACCTCCCTTTCTAGACAACAATTGCTTTTCATCTAAGATGGCAAACACTGATCTTGATACAAGCCCTATCATCGAATTGAGTCACCAAATGCTCACTGTCTCCAAAAACAATGATTGGAGCAACCGAGAAGGTTTTTGACTATAAAGTGTTCAAAACTTCACCAAAATGAGTGAAATTGGTGTTGCTTTATTTTCAGGTGAAGAAAAATCCTATTCAATTGGATTTCTTGGCTAAAGGTTAAAACTTATTCAAAATGTGAAAGGGGGTTTCAACTTAAAAACCTTTCAAGGAACTTGATAAGGCTAGAAGTTCCTTGGCCACCTAAGGTGTGAAAATGATCCTTGGATTAGGGTGAAGCTTTTTGGTAGCATCGGATTGAGAATAAGCAATCGAGAACAAAGAAATAGTGAAAGAGGAATTTTTAGTTTGAAGCTTTGCAAATGCTCAAGGTTGAAGACAATAGACATTATATATCTATTAGGACATTTTAGGTTTTTTGCTTGGATAAATGAAGAGACATTGGCTACCGATTAAAACCAAGGGTGAATATAAATTCGTTTCGAAATTTAAAGAGACGCCATGAATGAGCCACATGGAAGTTTCGAAAATCATGTCACTACATCTACAATTATGAGACAATTTTTGAGGGGGCAACTATAGACATAGGAAAAGTCATGTGATTGAACTATTTACCAAAATGCCCTAACCATGACTGAGATGGCTCAATTGTGGGATGATCAATCGTAGTCCAAGAAAGCCAGTCATGACTAATTGAGCAATTCCAACCCATAGACATTAGTCACGACTCACAAGACAAAATCCCCAAATTCACTATATTTTGATATTTTGACCTCTGGCAAGCAAGTCCAAGGTGGAATTAGATTTCTTATACACCCAAAAGATCAATAATGGAAGTGCCCAATATACAGTCATTTTTATTATCAATTCCATTCCAAGTGTCTAGGTACTAGGATGAGTCTGTAATTGTAATTTTCATGAGCCTACGAGAGGTCTAGTCTAAAGACCAATAACTAGACACGGGGAGTTTTGGGCCCCTCACTCGTCAAGCCAACCACTTGGAAGACTTCAAGTAGTCAAGGCAACCACACTTCACTCGAAAAAGGTAAATTAGGTAAAATGTGACCAAGGTTGCGGTGTATGCTCAAAGACCCTTATGGACCATGGTTTAACCCTAGAAAGATTTAAAAGACCAAAAAATTGATCCTAGGAGTGATTGCACAATTCCCAAAGCCTTCAAACTTAGAAAAGGGAGACAAGGGACTTTCAAGTGATCGAAAAATATTTTCAAGCAGTCAAACTAATTCGAGTGGTGGAAAATATTTTCTAGCAGTCATGCTAAGAAAAACCAAAGAACGGTTTTTCTCAAGGGAAGCTTGAGCAAAGCTCAAGTGCTCGAAAATATTTTTCAAGTGATCGAATTTTTTTTCGAGTGGTCGAAAATTCCCAAACTTCTAGCGGTCATATTTTTAATTGTTGAATCCAAAATTGGCAAGAATTTATCTATAAAGCAAATGCTTGTTTGAAAAACAAGTTTTATCACCTTTTATGAGTTTTACATGATTTCTTGAGCAATCTACAAACAAAATACTCTTTGAAATCAACCCTTGAAGGGGATTCTTGAGAAAAATAGGAAAATCCAATTGAGAGAGAGGTGTGAGTGACTTGGGAAACTTTTGATTGGCATAACCCGACACCAAGTCAAAGAGTTTGGCTCTGGATTACTTCAAAAGCCACTTGAGAGCTAGACCCACTTAGGAAGATCATTGGAGCTCTCCACAAGGTGTGAAGACTGTAGTCAAACTTGCCTACACTAGAGACTGAGTACCACAACAAACACTCTAATTTCTTTACCACTTCGGAGCTTTCTTTGAAGACAAGGAAGACAGACTTGAGCTTGAAGATTTGCCAGAGACACCAAGTGCACAATCACTTCCACTGGAGACACTAGGGGGAGTAAATGCTCAACTGAGCATGAGTTGTAAGTTTAGTTGATTTCTCTTGTAATTGTTAGTGCAACTATTAATAAAAATCAACACACCCAACTCACTATGGGCATTGGAAAGTGGACATTGGCCCATGTGCCAAATCACCATACATCTTGTGTCCTTGTGATTTGCATGGTGTTTGTGTTACTTCTTAATTTCCATGTTTTAATTTATGCGCAATCCCTTGGTTGAATTTGAATTTTAGCATAGTTAATTATACTTGTGGACTTGCAATAGCTAGGTGATTTACTTGAAACCACATTCTTAAAACTGAACCTAAGTCATAATATTATTGGTAATTAGGTTAGTGTGAATTAACGTGATTAAACACCAATTGAACCAAACAAAATTTAAAAATTAGTATAGATCCTATTCAACCCCCCCCCCCCTTTAGGATCAATCTAGGATAGAATTTCACCCAACTCACACACAAACCTCCTAATTCGTACAACTTTGCGGATGCATGACATTTCTACTCTAATAAGGATTCTTCTAGCAGTAAGTCCCCAATCCAACAAACAAGAGATCATATAAGAGCAACGATGTAGCCTTTAAGGACAAAGAGTTTAATCTCAACCACAGGTCTTGCATAAAGGTAAGATGAGAGGCACAAAATTCACCATGTCAGCAAGGTTGGGTTCTACACAAAATCTTCCATCAAGCATGCTAGCAACTTAGACTCCAATAAGGATTCAAAATCTAGTCACCAGTCCATCTATAAATGCCCACATTCACACATTTTGGGGGACCTTTGCATTATTCTGTATTGCACACAAGAATCCACACTTTCAAGAAGCAAGCTTCCTTCCTCCCAAGCTTAAGCACATTTTCCAACAGTTTCCTCTATTCTAGGAAGAAAGCAAGTCCATCAAACCTCCACATTGTTGGTGTGGAGTCTAATGCAAGCCGAATGCAAGAGGAACCAAAGGAATGTGTTCTAGTAGTGCCAAATAGATCCGGTCTATTGGCGGACCAATCCGAACACGTTCAGGTGAAATAGGTTGCAGATAGACCAAACACCATAAAGGTGCCGGATTGATTCGAATGGCCAACAGATCAATCCGAGGCACCCGGATCAATCTGACTGGTCGACGGATCGATCCAACGATGACGAGACAGAAATTGAAAAGTCTGTGGAAAGCCGAAAACTTAGGTTTCGTGGTGGGATCAACTTGTATTTATATTACATCTTTATTGTTCTTTAGGGATTAGAGGATGAAAATATTGTGAGAGAAGTGTGGTTTGTGAGAGACTAGGAGAGAACTCTTGTAATCTTCCCCAAATAGTTAAGATTTCTCTATGGTTCCATGGTTTTTTTCCCATCTTGGGGTTTTCCACATAAATCCTATGTTCTTGTGGTTTTGATTGTTTTTATTTCAATTATAATTGCATCTTCTTGTTTGGTTTGATTGGTAAGTCTTTCTGTTAACTCCCAACATGTTTCCAAAGAAGACAATAGAGGAGTTCAGCTCAAGGATTATGGCCATGGCAAGGTGAGGGTAGGTGTAAAAGCTTGAATATTAATAAAGTGTAATGGCTATGTTTCAGCCCAAGTAAAGCTTGAAGTTTAATGCAATAAGTCAATTCCTTTTCTCTATCTTCTTCTTTTGGTCTTCTTTCATGCATGTTTGCTTGATACAATTTGAGAAACAAGTGGTAAATCAAAGGTGTGTTGCATGCAAGTACAACTGTAATTAACAAACTTCTTAATAGAGGTTTGTAGTGAAAGCTACTAAAAACTGGGTATGTAATTTGAATACTAATTTTAAGATTCATTGAGAACAATGAAATTTGGTGTTAAACACCTTTTGGAAAGTTGAGGGAAATCATTTTTCACTTCACTTAACGTCACCTTTACTTCACTTCACTTCCCTTCTCCAACTTCCCATGCAATTATGCAAAGCCTTAGAGTTTTCTATGTCAAAAATCTTGGCATAATATGGAGTGTTTCATTAGTTACTTGCTTTACTATTTTTTGTGATTTATGTTTTATATTTTATTTCCAATTGGTTTTGCTCCATTGATTTGCACACGTGAATGTGGAAAGTTGTGATTTCCCAACAGGTAGCTATGGTAATATTAACTGTTATGATAATTTGAGCAAAACTATTTTGATCATGATTAAATGAGCACGCTTATGGGGCATAGGTTTCAAAATCTGTTGTTCTTTGCATACCACAGTGAAAAATACTCCGATGTCCAAGCCCATCACTATGTTACATCAAACATAACTTGGTGAAATTTTGTGACCACAATGTCACTCCAAGAGCTATTGAAGAATCAACAGGAGGGTAGATCTTTCGGTGGGGGGAGAAGGCATTGTGAAGGCCCGGTACCATCTTTCACAATCAAGCCCGTGGCAAGACCCCATGTTGTGTGTACTTCAAGATGGCAATGAATGAACCAAACTCCCGGATTGTCTGCCTTGAGCCTGATTGCTGCCCATCCCCCACTCGGAACTGCTACCGTATTCCTCTCCGGTGGGTCTACAAGATTGTAATCTGCCGTGTCCTGGTCGACATCGAAGTTTCCGAATCCCCTCCCAACCACAAAAAAGTTGTGACCATGGACATGGATGGGGTGGTTCTCCACATTGATAAAGCTTGTATCTTGCAGCAAAATTTCTAAGCGAGTGCCATAAGGTACCACCAAAAGCTTGGTACCAAACTCTGTATTCATATTTTTGCCGAGTGACTTCACACCAGTGTAATCAAAGACATGTGGTGGCTTCTCCGGGAAACCGGACGAGTAAACACCGGCCGTGACGTTTCGATAATGAGACTCCAATATTGACAATGACGGGCGAACGAAGGATTGGTTACTCATGGAGGCACTAAATCTCTTACCTTGTAGCCCTTTGCAGGTTTTGTTTGGAGGGCAGTTTTGGAGGTTTAGGCTTAGAGTGATGAACAACCTCTTGTCCACCTCTTTAGGGACATTACAAGGGTATCTAGAGGATGCAAGGCTTCGAAGCTTGTGTGCAAACTTGGTTGCGAAATCTGTGTCTCTCACGGGAGGGATGTGCATAGAAATGTTCAAAGGTATAGGTGGTAGTTTTGCCTTCTCCGTGCTTCCTCTTCTGTAACGTAGGAAGCCGACTGTGGTTGTGTTGTCAAATGGTACGACGGCAGTGACATAAGGCCTTGCTGCCATTGCAAAGAGCCCTGAGGTTCCAAAGTCCTGGTCTGTTGTGAGGAGAACATTGGTTGTTTGTCCCGGAGCTACCATGACTGCTTCGGTTTTGAACTGTTTTGTGTAAACACCGTCGATTTCAACGACGGTTATTGTGTGGTTGGCTACAGCAAAGAAGAGTTCGTCGTTGAGGGCAGCATTGATCAGTCGAAGCATGTATGTCTTTCCCTGCTCTACTGTCTGGATGAAAGTATCTACATGGGTAGAGTAAGTAGACAAGAAGAACAAATGAATGATCCTTTAATGGGCATGAGAGTTGACCTTGCCTATGCACACACAAGTTACATAATCCCAAGTGTATAAAAACTTGGATCGGTCTGGTGACAACCAATCCGAATTACTCGATAACTTGTTCCCAATTACCAGCTAATCACAACTATTATTTATTAATATTTTAGAAAATATATATAAATGTAATAAAAATGGTAAAAAAATATAGAGAAAAAGGAAATTTTGGGCAAAAAAACCAGGATGATAGAAGGAAAGTAGACCCGGAGTCGGACCAGATCAGAGAAGAGGGAAGACAACAAGATGTAATGTAATTTTAGGCCGTGTTTGGCAGCCACCAGTAATGAAATCATTTCATTTGAAATTTTCAAGGCATTTTGAGCCATATTATGATGGTTGGAAATGAACTCGTTTAGATTCATCTTGATTTTTTTAATGGATTGATTTTCATTCATCACCCAAATATGAATGATAACATATATTATGTCATTTTATTAAAAACTTAAAATGACTTTATTTCTACTTTTAGTTAACAAATCTGAATGAGTTCATTTTAAACCATCACCCTATGGCTACAAATGCCTTGGAATTTTAACATGAAATGATTACATTACAGCCAAACATGCCCTTAGGGTTTTCTAACTTTTTAGCTTTCCATAGTGGGTTAAAGGACATTATAGTAAAAATACGGGTTAATCGGAAAACTTATCTGAAACTCGGAATTTAACTGGTGACCAGCTTGGTGTCGTCATCCCAGTTTTAGCAGCTGGTCAACCCAGTAACTCCGCCGAGTCAAATAACTCGGCCGAGTTTGCCAGTGGTTTTTAAATACCCTCTATCCTGGGCTAAATTTATCAAAGAAAGAAGAGAGCATTTTAGTTGTTTACCTTTGTTTGAACAAGGATAAAATGGTCCAGGCAAACCGTTGATGGTATAAGCATCTGAAACGTTGGGGCCACCACCATACATTATGATATCAGCTTCCACTGCTTCAACGTCTCCTTTCCACCATTCACCTGTACTCACACTTTCAGTTTCCACATCATTCTAATAATGTGGATTTTGGAATTCAATCACGATCAAATTTTAAGGGTTGGGATTATTTTTTTTACTGGTTATTGAGTATAAATGTTCTATAGTGGATCTTTTCATTTTTGCTTTACCAAGAGAAAGGGAAAAAAAAAATATAGGTGAGAAATAAGGGAACAAACCATTCTTACCAAATATTATGGGAACTTCGGCTTGAATTGGAGTTGAGAAGGGATATGGAGTCCGAGGGTAGATGATGAAGGCACCATAAACAGATGCGCGTTGCCATGAGATATGGGCATGCCATAAGAGAGTCCCTCTCTGGTTGATGACTCTGAATTTGTATGTGTAGGACTTGCCGTGTCGTATAGGGCACTGCGTAATGTATGCTGGCCCATCAGCCCATCCAGTTCTAAGTTGCTTTATTCCATGCCTAGCCAGGTAAATTACCCAACAGATGAGTGAGTCATTCAAACACAACGTTTTTAAGACATAATTGACGGTTCAAAGAATCACATTTTTCTTGAATAGTACGTAAATTAAAACAAATAGAACTCAAATAATTAATTAGATTCAAAAAAGAAGAAGAAAAAAAAAGTGATGGTCTAGCATAGAACAGGTACCCACTTTCCTGCATGTTTTCCTAATTAGATATGGACATGATCAGGAGTGGACCTCTTTTGCTGATATAAGGAGCTATTATGCCTTCCCACTTTATAGCCAGTGAAATGGAACTTGGGACACTACCATGATTAAGATTGAGGTATATAAATGACTAAATTTAAACACTTCTGCTAAATTAATTATATTCTGTTTCATTGATCCTTGTTGGGCTGGAGCCAGGTGAATGGTGCAAATCCTTGGTACCAACCGAAAGGAGTAGATGATCTATCGTTTTCGTCTTACATATTGTAACTACAAGTCTACATACAGGCTGATGGTGCAGATTGGATGGGATGGGTTGGTGGGACCAGAGAACCACTTGATGGGTACCCCCAAAGAGGCATCTTTCCTTAGACCGGACAGTTGGTTTATGTTTGTTATATATATATATATATATATATATATATATGGCTACGGCCAATGGGTGGAAACAAAGAATAAATGATATACGTGAAGTTACAACGTGCAATATTTCCTTGTGTTATGGACGTGGTCGTTTTGGTAAGTAATGGCACCAATAATTGAGGGGTTAGCAAATATGCTAAGATGCCATATAATGAGCCAAGATTCTAGATAATGAATGGGCTCATTTTGGGAATTAGTTGGTGCAAATAATTTAAATAGAAGTTTTTTTGTGGCGAGTTCACTCAATACAATCACCTCTCTTATAAGGAAATCATACTTCATTTTCAGTGGGTAGAATTGAGTTGGCAGTGAGTCTGTGATTCGAGATACCTTCATCTCTCTCATTTGATGTCTACAAATACTTTAACAATATAACAATATAGGGGGAAATGTATGCTTAAGACAAACTACCTTCCAATATTTGGAAGCTACCCATCATAAAGAAAAGACACTGACGAATTGTATTTTGTAGGTATCAAACTCAGCTCCTATTATTAATCAAAAAAAAAAAAACTCAGCTCCTATTACAGAATTAGTAAATTAAAAGATGAAATTGCATGACGCTACCCCAACTATGAGAACTTTTGCGAGCTCCATAGTGCTCCACTTCCTATCACGTCGATGGCCGTATTCATAGATACAGTCCATCCATTGGTAAACCTTCAGGTATGGCTTGAATTGTCATCAATATGGCCAATCGATTAGTGGTAAAAATTTTGTCCATAAATTAGTGAGATTGATCATATTATTAGGTTCTGGTAAGGAATTAAGACCCATATGGGATCTTACAAATACACTATTTCCATGTTAGGCTTAATTTTTTAGTCTTATTTTCATATTGTTCTTTATTTCTTTTCAGATTCATCTTGTTCATATGTATAATTCATGCTGCCGACAATACAAGAGGTTTATTTTGGATAGAAAAATTGAATGTTATTATGTGACCAAACATAAAAATTTCATAATAATTATGCTAATTTATAAATCCTTACCGCATATTTGCCCATAATCGTTTAATTTTCCCATGAAAGTGAAAGGACAAGACCTATCAGACTAACTGCTTTTCTCTTTTTGAATATGATGACCGAGTCTTAGAGTTTACAGCCCTTCCCCCTTCCTCTCTCTCCCCACTATCGATATATCTATCTCTTTCTTATACATAAATGTGTGTGTGTGTGTGTGTGTGTGTGTGTGTGACTAGCAAAGGAAAATTAATTGAAAACTTTGTCATGCAAAAAACCAATGAAAGGTTGGTTAAGTCTACCAAGAATATAAGCATTAGTCTCAAACTATACAGAAAAGAATACTCACCAGTGGATGGTAGTGTTCTGCAAAATGTGGTTTGTAACCTTAACTTCGATGTTGTCACCTTCATGAACGGCAATGGTCGGTCCAGGAAACTCCCCGTTCACTGTGAGAAGAGGCTTTGTGTGACAGAGACGGGTTACATTCTTCCACTCAACCTGAAAACCAAATTATTGCAGCGTTTAAACTCTTTCCATGCCGTTTGAATGTATAATGAGAGAGAGAGAGAGAGAGAGAGAGAGAGAGAGAGAAGATTGCTTGCATTAAAATGGAACTGTCTTGCGGGTGGCAAAGATGTAGACGGTGAAGCCTCAGCAGGCATGAACACTCCCAACCATGCCCAAAAGAAAGTGATCATAAGCAACCCATAATGCTGGTAATAATATTCCATCTCACTAACTCAAAAGAACTCTAAGATACTAAAAAAGCTACAACACTTCACTTGTGGAGTTACAGACAGATGCTTTTATATACATGGACAAAGGCTTTTTATTTTTCTTTTCCCCAAATACATATATAATAGGAGGTTAGAGGAGACAATGAAATGGTCAAATGAGCTTCTCTTTTCCTGCATCAGCCTCTTGATTCTTCTTTAAATTATTATTAAAATAAGACCCATCTCCTTCAATCCATCCATTGATCCTCCCTTATTCATTTAAATTATATTTTCATATTCATCATCTTCTTAACCACTTCTTTGTCATTTGCTACATAGAATGGAATCTTGACCACGAAATAAGACATTTTTCTTCTGGTGGGTTGGTGAAAATGAACTTTTGTAACCAATGTGTGACGCATGTGCACTGAATGACACGTAATATGTATTTGAATTTGGTGACTCTTTTTGGGCACCTACTTTTTGAATTGAGCACATTTTGCTACGCTTTTAACCTCATACAAACCACATGTCAGTCCGTGGTGTGATCAATCATTGGTCACACCCATGTGTCACAAAAAATTTGTTCCAGTGAAGTTATACAAGACAAACCAAGATTAGCAAAGTATCTTTGCTTTCCAGAAAGCATAACCAACTCATTTTCACCATCCTCTCATTCCACAATAGGGGTGTTGAAATATATCAAAGATAGTAACTCTAACCTCTCCTATATAACCTTAGGGTTTTAGGAGAGTTAGTACCATCGTAAATAAAGCAATTAACTGTCTCTCCTATAACCCTAAGGTTGTAGGATAGGTTAGAGTTAATATACATCAATATATTTCAACACTCCCCCTCAGGAGGACACTCCTGGACAATCAACGCTGGGGAGCTAGGTGCAAGCTAGCCCATAGAAAGTGCATACATCTGCACAAAGAGCCTGGGAGAATAATTGTGACATGGGGTGATTTGAACCCATGACCTAAAACTAGCTCTGATATACCATCTTAAATAAATTAAGCAATTAACCATCTCTCCTAAAACTCTAAGGTTGTAGGATAGGTTAAGAGTCAATATACTTCAATATATTTCAACACTCCTCCTCAGGAGGAACACTCCTAGACAATCAATGCTGGGGAGCTAGGTCCGAGCTAGCCCATAGAAAGTGTATACATGTGCACAGAGAGCCCTAGAGAATAATTGTGTCATGGGGTGAATTGAACTTGTGACCTAAAACTAGCTCTGATGCCATCTTAAATAAAGCAATTAACCGTCTCTCCTAAAACCCTAAGGTTGTAGGAGAGGTTAGAGTTAATGTACTTCAATATATTTCAACAAGCGGGAAATGTAATATTGAGGATTCATGTTATTACAGTGGCATACTACAGCAACAAGAGAGATCTGCAGACACCGTTGATGAGTTCATTCATAGAAACCAGATTCCAAACTCAACTAAGATCTTAAGGACACTATTTTCCCAATAGATGTTGGGAGATTACTTGCAGTAATATTGAATTAGAGATCTAAGATGCAAAAGCCTACCCTTATTGGTGGTTGGGTGAGAAAGAAGCCCATTGTATCTGTTCTATCAAATTTGTGTCTTCAGATCCTTCGATGACATGTGAATACCTGATTTTCATTGGATCAAGTGGAGTTCATTGGCATCATAGGATTTACCTGCTTTATCCCCACCCACTCAAACTCCCTCAACCAATAAAAACTTAAAACCTCCCACTAAATATGTAGAATTTATTTGAGTGTGTGAATTACCTCATGCACTTGAATTTTTAAACCGCCATCCCAAATGCATTCTTCTTATAGCAAATCCTCTGCAAAAAGTTTAAAATGCATTAACTAGAAACTACCATCAAAACAAGACATGTATTCAAAAAAATCAAAATTTAAGTGGGAGTATTAATACATATGCCAAGTTGTAAAGTTAAAAGTGGACCCACTCTTTACCACATGTCATTCTTTTATGGCAGTTTCTAGTTAATGTACATAGGAATTCAAACCCCTAAACAAATCAACAAATACTAACCCCAAAATTTGTAGGAGTAGTTTCTAGAAAAACACTAACTGGAGAATGAAGAAAACTAATACAAAGAAAATATTTTAGGGTTCTTTCTAAAACCCAAAATAAACTTTATTCAACTCAACATTCCTTCTCATTACATGCCTTACATTTCCACTTCCTTTATATATAAAATTAACACTAAACAAACTAAGAATCCAAGAAAACAAGAATCCTAACAACTAACAAACTCTTAAATGAAATAACAAACCAATTTAATAAAACTAATTCAAAAAACATAACTAACTTGATTTAATATCTAACATTGCCTCCCTTAAATCAAATTCCTTCAATGTGATCATTCACATCATCTTCTTCATTTTTTTAAAAGTAATTGTAGGCAACGGCTTCATAAAAATATCAACACCTTAATCCTTGAACTGACAAAACTTCAGTTCAATCTTAACATCTCTCACAAGTTATCGAATGTAATGGATTTGATATCAATGTGCTTACTCCTTCCAGGAAACACTGGATTCTTTATCAATGAAATTGCCGACTTGTTGTCACACATAATCTTAGTTGAAACTTCTTACTTCTGATTTAAATCACCAAGAATCTGGCGTAGTTATACCACTTGAGTAGCACAATTTGTAGCTACAATATATTTTGTCTTTATTGTTGAAAGCGCAACCACCTGCTACTTCTTTGATGACCCAAAAAAAATCTTTAATCCATATGGAATGCATATCATAAAGTGCTCTTTCTTTTCTCAAAATCACCAGCCTAATCACTATCTACATACCCAACTAGTCCAAACTTGTCTGTAGGAGAATAAAAAATTCCAACATTTAACATACCTTTAATGTACCACAAAATTCTCTTTGTTTCTTGCAAGTGTGATTGGTGCAGAGATGCAATAAAGTTGCTTATAGTGTCAGCTCTATAAATAATATTTGGTCTACTATAAGTTAAATATCTAAGACTACCAACTAACCTTTTAAAATATGTGGGATTCATAAGATCACATCTTTCATCTTTGACTAATTTAATTTCTCCTGAACTAGGGTCCTTATCAGCTTACATGATTCCATCTTGAATTGTTTCAAAATAGCTTTGGCATATTTCTGTTGTGAAATAAGAATACCATTATTTGTCTAGACCACCTCAAATTCAAGAAAGTAGGACATAAGCTCCAAATCTGTCATCTCTAATTGACCAACCATACCCTCCCTGAATTCTTCAATCATCTTATGATATTTAACAGTAAGAATCAAGTCATCCACATATAAACACATCACAAGAAATTCACCTTGCAAATTGGATTAACATATAAAGTGTGTTCAAGTGGACTTCTATGAAACCGATGCTCAATGAAGTTGTATCGATATGCATGTACCGTGCTCTTGGTGGTTGCTTTAATCCATATAAAGCCTTATTCAACTTGTACACCTTATTTTCATGTCTTTTCTTCACATAACCTACAGATTTCTCAACATATATCTCTTCTTTAAGAAAGTAGACTTTGCATCCATTTGAAAAAATTTCCAACTATGTTGTGTAGCAAAAAGTAATAATTATGCGAATAATATCAAGTCTAGCAACGGGTGCAAAAACTTCAAAATAGTCAATACATGATTTTTGCTTGTAACATTTGGCTAGCTTTAAAGCGATTCACCTCTTTTTTTTGTTCGTATTTAGCTTTATACGCCCACTTGACACCAATAGATTTCTTACCACGTGATAGAGTAGTAAGTTCTCCTGTATTAATATTTTCAATGGCATTAATTTTTTGTCCATAGTATGAATCTGCCTCTTATCATGGTAGTTTTCTCAAAATTCACAATATCATAATCTACAAATAAAGAAAAATTCACAATTTCTTCATCAGGAACATTTTCATCAGATAATACATAATCCTGAAAACGAGCAAGCAAAACCCATTGATATTGAGGACAACTAGATGACTCTCCTTGAGTAAGAGATGAAATTGGTAAAATTGGTTCATTGATTTGTTGCACATTCTGATCTCAATTTTTTCTCCATCATTTAAACTCATCTGCTTTTTCTTTTATTTTAATCAAACCAATCTCAAACACCATTTTCATTAAAGATAACATCGACTAATAATTACCTAGTCTTTATACTTTCTAGGTTATACAATTTGTAACCCTTTGTCACATTACTGTACCCAATAAAAATACATTTTTTTCCTTTATCATCAAGTTTATTTTTAATTGCATTAGGTACATGTGCATATGCAATGCATTAAAACACTCTAAAGTGTCCAATTTTGGACTTTTGATTAGTCCATATTTCTAGTGGGTCTTATCAGGAACACTTTCAGTAGGTCAATTATTTGACTGCACATGCAACAACTTCTGCCTAGATCAATTTTGGTAAATTATTGGATTTCAACATGCATCTAACCATGTCCATAATTGTTCTATTTTTTCTTTTAGCTACCTCATTTTTTGTAGGATATATCTTGTAGTCAACTAATGTTTAATTCCCTTTTTTCTTAAGAAAATTATCATAAGCCAAATATTCAACACCTTTATCAATTCTCAAGATTTTAATTTGTTAACTTTTTTTTCACAAAAGCCAGGAAATTTTTAAAAACATCACATGGATCTAATTTATGCTTTAAAAAAATAACGATTTTTCTACTAAAATCATCAATAAAAGTCATGAAATACAAGTTTTATCCATTTGAAGGGATTTCCCATAGTCTACATAAATCCGAGTAAACCAATTCCAATGGCTTTGTCACTCTTCATGACTTTCTAACATGAAAATTATCTCGATGTTGCTTTCCCAAAATACAAGTTTCAGAAGTTTTATCTTTAGAAAAAATAATATGTGGTGACACAAGTACCATCTTCTTTCTAGTAAGCAATTTCAAACTACCAAAATTAGTATGCCCAAACTGCATGTGTTATAACCAATCATCACCATTTATCATAGAACTAAAGCAAGGTAAATTTTAATATTAATATTTAAAGAAAATCAACAATTTGGAGTTATAGATACCTTTACTATTAGTCTTTTTTGAGTATCACTGATTGTGCAAATACCCTTGTTAATGTAAATCATAACCTTTTTTGAAAGCTACCCCATGCTTAAAATATTTTGGTGAATAATAGGTATATAAAATACATCTAAAATAAATTTATGGAATCCATCCCTCAACTTGATGGAAAATTTTCTTTTTTCCATCATAAGAATTTTTAGTATCATTCTTGAATCTTACATCTAATCTCACCATCTCATCTAAATCAGAAAACGTGTCCCTTTCGCTACATATATGATTACTACGGCCCGTATCTAAAAACCACACATTATTTTAATCTTCTTTTATAACATTGCATGTTAATAATAATGTTTCTTAATTATCATCATTATTTTGTGCAACATTAGCATGCAGTTCTATTAAAAGATTTTTTAAATCTATAGTCAGACTTGTAGTGACCATATGTTTTTTACAATTAAAACACTAAATTTTAGACTTATTATACCTCTGATTTAAATCATTACTTTCGTCTTTCCATTTTTCATAATTCTACTTTCCTCTCTCCTTGTTTCTAAAATATTGTCATTTTTGCTTCTCACTTCCTTTTTAGGACCCTCTTTTTTTGTCCCCCCAATATAAGGTGTATTTAGAGTACTTCTTTAATTATAGTTTTAATCTTCTCTATCATCCTTTGTTCATGGGCATGAAGTGTACCCATTAAATTGTTAACCATCATGATAGAAAAATCTTTTAACTCTTCAATAGTCATCACCACATTCTCGAACCGTGTCATCAGGGTCTGAAGGATTTTCTCAATAATCTATAGATCTCTTATATTCTTATCATTAGCTCTTATTTGATTTACAAGATCCAGCACCCGATTAAAATAATCAAAAATGGATTCTAACTTTTCCATTTGAAGAAGCTCAAACTACCTTCGCAATGTTTATAACTTTACCTCTCTCTTTTTTACTTTCTACACTCACTTGTAGGAATTCATTAAGATGTCCCAAACTTATTTTGACATAGTTGAATATGTAACCTCCTCAAGAATCAACGCATCCAATGTTTGAAAAATATATAAACAAGCTTTCTGGTTTTTCTTTTGTAATTTATTTGATTGAATACTATTATGTGTTTGTGTAAGATTTTCTTGATCTGCTAGCTCCATGAAACCTTGATCTACAATATCTCAAATCTCCTGATATTCAAACAAGAGTTGCATTTAGATCCTCTAGTGCCCAAAATTCTTTCCATCGAACCATGGGAATTGTAGTTGAATCGTAGAGTTGTTCATCACCATCAACCTTAAACTAATCAA
Organism: Platanus orientalis; assembly: GCA_025762735.1. Taxonomy (NCBI): domain Eukaryota; kingdom Viridiplantae; phylum Streptophyta; class Magnoliopsida; order Proteales; family Platanaceae; genus Platanus; species Platanus orientalis. The sequence goes on along the minus strand of JAOXJP010284908.1, from coordinate 1,721 downwards.
GCTCTAATATCACTTGTAAGAACCCAAACCCCTAAATAGATCAACAAATACTAACCCCAAAACTTTTAAGACTAGTTTCTAGAAAAACACAAACTGGGGAATGAAGAAAACTAATACAAAGCAAAAATTTTAAGGCTTTTTCTTAAACCCAAAATAAACTTTATTTAACTCAATGTTCAATCTAACTACATGACTTACATTTCCATCTCCTTTATATATAAAACTAAAACTAAATAAACCAAGAATCCAAGAAAACAAGAATCCTAACAACTAAAAAAATCTTAAATGAAATAACAAACTAATTTAATAAAACTAATTCAAGAAACATAACTAACTTGATTTAATATCTAACAATGTATTTTAAGCTTGTTGCAGTGGATTTTCTTTCATTCGTATGTTATTAGTTTCCCATCCTAAAGATATGGGACTTTCAACTAAATTGTTGTTTGATTTTAAATATATTTTCTAACAATTATATAATGCTTAATTTAAGGAAAATAGGAGTATCAGGAATGAGCATGTTCACCAACAATTTTAGTAGTTAAGTCATATTTGAGTAGTTGATATTAAGGGGCCACAATACCAAGTTCACTAAACACCCTAGCAACTCATGAACCAATGAAATGAAGGACAAAAGTGGCCAAGTTAACACTATCACTCTTAGTTCAACAAAGGATGTGAACAATTTCAAAGTAAATGGATTATATGGATTGCAATCCAGGTATTTGTTGTATCCATTTGATTGGAATCTTGAAGATTCAAAATATTGAATCTTTCAAAATAGCCCTTTGGTTTCATTTATTTACAACTTTATCTTTATTTGACAAATTCGATTGATCAAAAGAAGTTTGATCCATCAAACAAATTGAGATTTTGAACTCTAACCCATTTGATTGATCGAAGGTTAGATCAATCAAGTAACCCATTTGGTCAATCAAAGGAGGTTTGATGATTGAGTAGAATGAGTTTTAGGTCAGACACTTTCGATCGATCGAACAATCTTTGATTGATTAAACTATTCAGATCATGAAAAATCTATCGAAATGAAATCATACGAATATTCACATGAAAGGGTCCTAGTGTGTCCACAGACACTAGTAAGTGGTTGATCATATAAAAGGGTGCCTAAGATGTCTATAGACACTAAGCACCCATATAAAATCTATAAATAAGAGTCCTCATGTTTTAAACACTTCAAAAAAAAAAAACTCTCTTCTCTGTTCTTTCTCTACAAACATTTTTAGTTCTTCTCTATTATTTTAGAGAGTGATCATTTCTAGACTCATGATTTATAAAGAAGAGTTCTTTGCTTTTGATTTTTTCTTTCTTTGGATTTAAACCACATTTATTTCCATTTGCATGGATCTTCTTATACTTTCCATGTCCAAGAAGATCATGTCATTGAATCCTAGGGTAATCGTTAAGTACCCTGCCGCATCAGAATAGAAGGAGGCAAAGACTATCAAAGACAATATTTATTGACACACCTTGACACAAACCAATAAGATTCTTCTAACCTTTCTCTTTTACTATTAGTTCTTTTATTGCATAAAATATTTTCTTTATATATACAGATTAATCTGAGTTTGTTCATTTAAATATTTCTAAATAGTGAATTTTTAAGAAAGTTTCTGTTGTAGAATTGTATATGTGATGTATTGATTGTTGTTTTTTTAATTAATATTTGTGTTTGGTATAATTTATTGTATCAAATTATACAC
>JAOXJP010284898.1:0-19224 GCA_025762735.1 Platanus orientalis | reverse complement strand
ATCTTAGCCTGTATCAATGGATTCCTGTAGGTGGTGAGCTTATCTTTTCTTTGTGAGGGTGTTTTAATCCTATTAACCGTGAGTTAAATTATCCATATAAGTTCTAAATTTTCATCCAGGCAAACAAAACATATTCATCCAAGTAGATTATTACTTAATCTGGCGGACAAATTCACATATATATTCTGGTGGACAAAGCTATTTAACTTCATCTCAGTGGAAAAATAAAATTTTAGATTTATTTGTGCAGATAAATTCAATATCGGACATTTGGACCAATGTCAAAACCAGATACACATTTTAGGATATGATCAGTAAGAACATACACTAACAATTCATTTGGTTACACCTCTAATAAAGAGCCAAGTCTTTGTATTCTTTCCTTTACATGTATTTCCTTTTTTACCTTTTCTCCCGAAGAGCTAGTACAATACCAATACTTGACAGCCCAAATCTAGTTGTTTCATCTAAGATTTGGAACTTTTTGAGAAGGCTACAAGTATATAGCATAATTGTGGTCAATTATTGCAATTCAACCACTATGAGTTATATTTTAGCAACACTCTCTTATCCAATGTGGAGTATTTTATATACAAGTAACCATATTAATATCATTCTAATGGATATTTAATGCAGTGTGACACATGGCAAGTAGTGATTTCATGGAGAATATTTATTTCATACAAAATCCAAAAAGAAATATAGCTGAATATGATTTCTTTTTTTATTAGGAAGGGTTTTCTTTATTAAGTGTTTTGGTTTTGTTAAGAAATAATATTTAGAATAGTAGGATTGATATTTGTGTTAAAAAGGAAAATTTACTGAAATTCCTTATTTAGAAGATTTTGTACGGTGTAACTTCAAGATGACATAACATTCCATACATATGTTAGATTGAAAAGACGTTTGATTCTGTGAAAAGAATATTTCAAGGGCAACAAGTGATATTTCAATAATATTTTGAAATTTTGAATTATTTTAAGAATAAAATCTAGCCCAAAGATGGTGCATGTGATTTGGAATATTTTTTTGACGAATTTCTTTAGATTTGTTTTGTGTTAAGACTTTTCTATTTTTTGGGTCTTTGGTCTTTAAATAATAAATTATAATTGAGGATTCTTATTGAATGAATTAATGAAGTTTTGAGTTATTGAGAATTTTATTTACCCTAGTTCTTGGTATTTTCCCTTGTGAAAATCAACAAGTGTCATTGTTCCAAGTATTTTTGTTTGTTAAAATCAAGAGGTTTGTTAAAAGGTTGTGTTCAATCTGCTATTATTCATCCCTAAACGCTCACTACATTGATATTGAAGTCTACTTAATGAAGGATAAGTTGAATTCAATAAGAAATCTTAACTATACCTAAAACCCGGGATGCATGCAGATTGTTGGGACTGTATTAACAACTCAGCTTGTTCAGTTTGCAGTTGGAATATTCGTCTCCCTTCTTCAAAGCTGCTGCCAAATGCTGTCCTGGAGATGACATCCCCAGTTAAATTCTTGATTTCAGGCCAAACATCCAATTCGATTGACTGCATTGATGTTACCAACTTTTCCCATTTGTTAACCAACTCACTGCAACTTGTATAAAATGCAGGTATCATCCGCTACAACCAACACAAAGAAGCAATCACTACAAGCAAAATGAACATTGAAAGACAGTACAAAATGTATGGAAAAAAGAAACACTGGTATTTCTACCACATTTCTTTCTTCTCATGAAATCAGAATCTGTGGTCAATATTAATTAACTATCAGTTTTGTTATTGCAAGGTAATCAATATAGTGGCAACCTTCAACTTCTCTAGATGGAAGGCAGGGTTGATGATCCTTCTGTGTCTGGCCCATTTCTCACCCTCGTAGGTTGCAATCCCAGATGCCAACAACTTGGAGAGTGGGTTTGATTTGGGTTTCTCAAAGTGACCAAACTTGTTAGAAAGGATATCCCTTATCAGATTTGGGTCCATGATATTCACTGCTGGAGATGTTCCAACCCAATGAACAGACAACTTACCTGCATTTTTCGATCATAACAAGTCATTATTTACCTATAGGGACTGATGGAAGGAATTCATTTAATAAGAATTCCACATTTTCTAAAAGATAGGGCAATCATTGAGAATCTATTCTCAATATAACTAAACCCCTTAGATTCGAGATGGAACTTAAAGAATATAAAGGAAAACATGATCAAAATCAAATAATTAATCCACTTCAAGTAGAAAATGGAAATAAGAATAGTTGTAGACATTCAGAAAGGGGAAAACTAGGACCCACCTCATTTTAGACTTACTACAGATACATAAAGCATATGTACCGCTTTTTCTTTTTCATACATAAATACATATATGTAGGTCATCATAGTCTGCAAAAAAGGTCTAATATGCTAAAACTAAAATTTATTTACTTTTCGTTTCTGGTTTATTTTCATATTCTTGGTCTCTATATACTGCATATAACTTGTCGAAAATAATTCCAGTGATCTAAAAAACTCAAAATCGTATGTGTTATGTGGGTTTAAGTAATTACAACATTAGTTGGTAGATATAACATGGTTTCTGCAATGATAAATGGCATGATTAGCAAAAGCTTATTGGATCACCTCTAGGTGATCACTTCAAGGTTTGTACCTTGTAATGCCAACCATTGGAAGTAAAATTATGTCATGGTCTAGATGACACTGGACATTAGACATTGCACATATGTAATTGGGTTTATTATCTTGGCCAGGGAATGGGTAGTAGTAAAGTGGATTCTAAGGTATCTTGAGAGTTCATTGACAGTATGTTTGCATTTGGTGTGGTTAAGCCTTTACTAAAAGGCTACACAGATGATAAATGGTTGGGATTTTGACTCGTGAAAGTCTAGATTTTGATATCTATTTAATCTTGAAGGAGAAACTGTCTTGTTGCAATAGAAGTGTGTGACACCCCAGGATTTGGTGTATCCCCTTAACGAACACCTAAAGTCCTCGCACATGCAGGGGGGATACATCACATCAAAAAGTGAAAATCACCTCCACAAATAAGTGTAAATCATTTTTTTGACATGATGTGTCCCCCCCCCCCCTGAACACGGGAGGAATTTAATTATTCGCTAAGGGGGAGCACCAAATCCGTGCCACTCGAGACATGCCACAGTACTGAAAAAGAACTTTTATGGTATGTTTTCAAAAAATAAATAAATAAACACCTTTTTTTGTTCAAGAAGTTTCACCTTACTTTGTTATATATTGCACCTTGTACTCCTTCATGTTGTACCAAAGATGCAACTTAGAACAGCTCAAAGTTCAGGTTGTTCAAGAGAAATAAAATTAACCTAGACCTATAAACAAATAAAATCATAGATGTAACAAAATAAAGACCTACTGAGCTCAACTCAACAATGCCTGATCCTAAAAAAATAAGTATACCCTGTAAATCAAATAAAGAAAATAAGACCAGTTTCATTAACAAATACCGTAGTTCTGAATAGTTTGTTGGATGAAGGGGGTAACCCGTGAGGTGATATCATGTGTGAGTTTGATGGGCTTTGATTGAGCTTCCTTCATCAACTTAAGATTCTCTTTCACGTCTCCATACAATAACTTGTATGGAGTTACCTTGATTCCTTGTTCCTTCAGATGTCTCTCTAGCCTCTTGGGCTTCCACCATATCCAATCCAAAACCTTCCAGGTCAATGACACAACTATAACACAGAAGACTGCAATTGTACCGAACACAAGTTCTCTCATCATTTCGATCTATACGATTTTCTTAACTTTTCTTCTTATTGTTCTTCATTCTAAACAAAGTTTTAGAGACAGAAAGGGGGGATGCACCCCAATAAATACCATGGTATATGTATGACGTTTATGATTGCGTCAATGAAGAAACAAAATTTCCGCGATAAAAAAAAATTACATATTCTCAGGAGATGAGGTAAGGATGCGACGTCTTATGAAGTGTTTGGAGTCACATATCTGTCGGATATATTTTGGAGTTAAATCACCTTGGACAATGCTGTTGGTTGCATTGCAAGGTGTTTTCGGATTTTTCTTGGTGGCATATTTATGCGTGGGTATGCATTCCATAGTCAGAATCAAATGATCCGATGACAGCAAAGCAATAGTCCATATGCAAATTGTTAGAATTGTTATTTTATTTTATTTTTTTTCTCTTCTGGAAAGAACATAACTGTTTTTTTCTTAAGATAATTTACATAAAAATACAAATACAAGAGGTTAAAAGAAGAAAGAAACAAAACATAAAATTTAACAACGTCGTTGTATACAATCCTGAGGTATACCCTACACAGTATAACAATATGATATGGTTTAGACATATTCCAGTGTAACGTCCAATAACATCAAGAGTGCTGTAGTAGCAACAGCCTTGATATACCACATAATGAGATATGGGCCTACGTCACACAAGATGAGGACTGTTACATTGTTCGGCTCTTTGGTCTACATCCATGGGCATTTATCCATTCGTTACTGATGGGTATAAAACCAGAACCCCCAAGATCGTAAAGCCTGAGCGTCTTCCCGATTAAAACAGGAGCCCAAGATCCTGAGGATCAACAATAACCCGGATCCCAAGGGCCGTAACTTAAGCCGAGGAGCAGACCAAACCCGAGACCAAGGGTCATCATGACATAAGTTCGAGACACCAAAGAGCAAACCTAAGGCCCCGAGAGCCAGACTTCTCATCACAACAAAAGGAGAAGGACAGCCGGAAAACCAGCCACGACAGAACATCATCCCGTAAACGCAGACGCAATCAATTGGCAAAGATTATGACCAGCTCAACTAAGCACAGAAATCCTACCCTCAAATCATGGGAATAAGTATCCCAGATCTCGGGTCAAAGGCACATCCAACGTTATAAACAAGGGCCCTCTCCAAAGAAAATGTAAGAACAAAATTCTTAACAAAACCCCATTCTCTAGAGGCCCATTCCTGACTTGATCGTCAAAGAGTACCTGACTGGTACCACTCCGGTGGTTTTTTCGTGTTCCCCTGTGCAGGTCTCACATAGCGATCAGATCATCATTGGCTCATCTAGTGACGTCCAGCTCGGTCATATTTAGGCATCATCAATTGCCATGGTTTGTGGGAACGAACTTAATATGGCTCCTCGGACCAAGAGCGCATGGTGGAGACCCGATCTATGGATGCCAAGAAGAACAATCATTTCCGAAACACGTCGGGGGAACAATGACTGGTAGAAACGGCCACAAGGAGACATGGGGGGATTAGGCCTTGAACAACAAGTCTAGGACCTCGCACGAAGTATGCAATAGATCACCTGGGAGAACCATTAGATCCTCCAGAGGCTCTTCATCTAGAAAGAGCAAGAGCCCTTGGAGGGGCATCAAAGGGAGGCCTCAGGCCTATCTGAAAACCTTCGAGAAGAGAGGATGGGGCTGACTAAAGTTACCAGGTTAGAGAGATGCCCCACAGGCAAACCTAGTTTCTAAAACTAAGAGAAAGAACATGAACCTCACAACAACCCATGGAGGAGGCAGCTGACGGAAATCTAGCATCAGTTGAAAGATGTCATGCTGTCAGTGAGAGGGAAAGGGCCCACCACTGTGGAGGACTTAATCCAGAGAACTGAGTTACCCTTGTTGGTACGAGTGATGGGTTACCCTCTTCCCAATAAATTTTGTGCCCCTCAAATAGACATGTTTGATGGGATGAGGGACCCGCTCAATCATCTAGAGACCTACAAAACCCTTATGCATCTTCAGGCTCTGCCTAACGAGATCATTTGCCAAGCCTTCCTAATAACTCTCAGGGGTTCAGCTCGGGCTTGGTTTGGGAGGCTAAGACCAGAATCGATTGACACCTTCATGGATCTTAGCAAGCAGTTTGTAAGTCACTTCATTAGCGGCCAAAGATGCCAAAAGCCCGTTACCTATCTCCTAAATATCAAATAAGAGTGGGGGGAGTCGTTGAGAGATTATGTCACCTGGTTTAATAAGAAGGCTTTGCAAGTTAATGATGCTGATGAAAAGGTAGTGCTCACGATCCTATAGGAGAATTGTAACCCTCCAAATTCTTATTTTCTCCCTCTGAGTCTCCCTCAAGCAGCCTAGAGGAGCTGATGGTTAAAGCACGGAAGCATATGAATGTCGAAGATGCAATGAATCCCTGGAGGGATAGAGAAAGAGAGCCACAAGTAGATATAGAGAAAAGGAAAATGAGTGGAAGGGCCCCCAAAGGCCGACCAGGGACACGAATGCAAAGACTCATCACATCAACCCAAATGGAGGATGAATGCACCCACGTCCCATTTCCCAAAGTACACCCCACTCAATGTGCCCCTCAAACAGGTCCTCATGGAGATTCACGATGATCCTACCCTCAAGTAGACAGGGAAGCTGAAAGCTCCACCCGTGAAAAGGGTAAAAGAAAAATACTATCTATTCCACCGAGACCACGGTCCTAACACCGATGAGTGCTTTGACATTAAAGTGTAGACAAAAAACTTGATCCGTCAAGGCAGGTTACGACACTTCATCACAAAGAAGTAGGTGGTCGGACGAGACCAGGAGTTATGGCACCCATCTAACAAAGAGGTAAATGACCCTCAATCCCTAGGGGAGATTCAAGCAATCTGTGGGGGGCCCACCAAAGGGGAAGAATCTGCTTTAGCTAGAAAGGCTCATGCCAGAAGGGTTCAGCATCCAGAGGAAAATACCATCTATATGACCATGAGACCAACAAAGCAAGCTCTAAGAGCAGACCCATCAATCACTTTCACCGAGGAGGATTCTTCTTAACTATAGCCCCCTCACGGCGATGCACTCATTGTCACAATGATAAGTTCCACATATAGGACCAAGAGGGTTTTAATCAACAATGGAAGTTGTACAAACATTCTATATCTATCAGCCTTCAAACAAATGGGGGTCATAGAAGAGAAGCTTCAACCTGTAAGATTGCCCCTTATTAGATTTACTGGGGACAGATTATTTCCTCTAGGATCTGTGGCCCTGTCCATGATGATGGGCCTTGGGTCAAAATAAGTCACCAAAGAAGTTGATTTTCTTGTAGTAAATTTCTCTTCAGGCTATAATGCCATCCTTGGAAGACCATCCCTCAATTAAATGAGGGCGATCACCTATATATATCACTTGATGATGCAATTCCCCACAAATCACGGGGTGAAAAAAGTCAAAAGCGACCAGACCATAGCCCGAGAATGCTACAATGCCTCACTGGAAAGCGGATTACAAAAAAAAGCATTGGTTATAGAAGAATGGGAAATCAAAGAAGGAAGGAAGCCGTATTCGACTGAGCCTGTGAAGGACCTGCTCGAGGTTGGTTTAGATGGTGTTTCTCTCCAGCAAGTCATCCGAGTTGGCAGCGAACTCTTAAGTGATCATCAAGGGCGGTTGTTGGCTCTACTAGCTAAGAACAAAGACGTCTTCGCCTAGACCCATGATCACATGCCCAGGATAGACCCTAAGATCATGGTACACAAGCTGAATGTTAGTTCAGCTGTGAGACCATTGCGATAGAAAAGAAGAAGCTTCGCCGCCGAGCGCAATCGAGTTGTGGTTAAGGACGTTGACAAGCTCCAACAAGCCAGGTTTATTCAAGAAGTACACTATCCCGAGTTAATGCCCAATGTAGTACTCGTTAAGAAGGCGAGTGGGAAATGAAGGATGTGCATGGACTTCACCGACTTGAATAAGGCATTCCCAAAGGATAGCTTCCCCTCACCACAAATCAACACCCTAATAGACTCCACCTTTGGACATGAGTTACTTAGCTTTATGGACACCTTCTCGAGGTATAATCAAATCAAGATGCATGAACCAAAACAATAAAAAACATCATTCATTATTGACCAAGGGCTATACTATTACTGAGTAATGCCATTCAATTTAAAGAATGAAGGGGCTACATAACGAAGATTGGTGAATGCGATGTTCAAAGAACAAATCGGAAGGAATATGAAAGTATACGTTGACTACATGCTGGTAAAAATCCCGAAGGCCGACAAGCACTTCAAAGACCTCGAGGAAACCTTTGAAATCTTGAGAAAGTATCACATGAAGCTAAATCCTGCCAAATGTGCTTTTGGAATCTCGGCTGAAAAGTTCCTAGGATTCATGGTTTCGCAAAGAGGGATTGTAGATAATCTGGAAATGGTGAAGGTAATCTAAACATGAAATCTCTGCGCAACACAAAGAGGTTTAGACGTTGGTAGGGAGGGTAGCGGCACTTAACAAATTCATCTCCAAGGCAACAGACAGGTGTCTCCCTTTCTTTTTCTTGCTTAAGAAGGTGTTCGAATGGACAGAAGAGTGCGAGGTGGCATTTCAAAGACTTAAAGAGAACCTTGCAAAGTTGTCACTGCTATATCGGACGAAGCTCGAAGAACCACTATTTTTGTACGTGGCAGTCTTAGATTCAGCTGTGAGCTTAATACTAATCAAAAGGGAGGAAGGAAAGTAGATGTCCATATATTATGTTAGCCGAGCATTGAATGGGGCAGCGAAGAAATACTCGAGGGTCAAAAAAGTTGCTTTTACCATACTAACCATTGTCCAAAAGTTGCAACCCTACTTTCAGGCCCACACCCTCACAGTCCTAATAGACCAACTATTAAGATCTGTCATGTAGTAGCCAAACACCTCCTAGTGGCTCATCAAGTGGTTAGTTGAGCTAGGAGAATTTGACATTGATTACAAACCAAGGGGGGCATAAAAGGCCAAGCCGTGTTTTATTTCGTAGTGGAATTGACTCCTACAGTTGAAGAGGAGGTTCTTGAGGGCCCTGACCCCTCGGGAGAAGATAGGTGGATGCTGAGTGTGGATGGATCATCCATGAGTCGGGCCAATTGGGTTGGGATCATCCTCAAGGCTCCTGATGAAGCTGAACAGAAATACATTATTAGATTTGGCTTTAGGGCAACCAACAATGTAGCCGAGTGTGAAGCCCTAGTAAATGGATTGAAGATAACTCGAGAGCTTGGGGCCGAGCAGATAACCGTAAGAAGCGATTCTCTATAGGTGGTAGAGCAAGTCTTGGGGGAGTATGAGGCCAATGAGGGTCAAATGGAAAAATACCTGAAGATGGTCAGGGCATTAACAACCGACTTCAAGGTGTTCATGACTGAACATATAGCTCGAGAACGCAATAACCGAGCCAATAAATTGTCCCATTTGGCCTCGTCCCTCGACGATGATGGGGAAACAATGATCGAGCATCTAGCAAAACCAAGCATACAGTCTTCAAGTGTAGGAATTGTAGGTGTCATTGAGGGAGGAACATCTTGGATGACCCCGACTGTAAAATTTCTCAAAGAATGAGTATTTTCTGACAGCCACTCGGAAACCAGAAGGCTTAAGTTGCAGGCCAGTCGGTACACATTGGTCAATGAAGAACTATACAAAAGAAGCTTCACCTTACCATACTTTAGGTGTCTACTGCAACTTGAAGCCGAATAAGCGATGAGGGAAGTTCACAAAGGTATTTGCGATAACCACTTGGGGGGAAGATCCTTAATGCAACGATTCATCTGAACCAGGTATTACTGGTCAATGACGCAGGTTAATGTAGCCAAATTTGTATAGGAGTCAGATCATTGATAGAGATTTGCCAACAAGATTAAGCAACTAACAGAGGAGCTGATCCCCATCTTGGGACCCTAGCCATTCGCACAACGAGGGATCAATATAGTCGAGGCCCTCCCTACAGGAAAGGGACAAGTCAGGTTCATCATCATGGCAATAGACTACTTCACCAAGTGGGTAGAAGCCAAGCTAGTCGCCAAGATAACCAAAAAAACTGTTAGTAGTTTTGTGTGGAAATCCATAATATGCCAATTCGGCATCCTAGAAGTCTTGATCTTGGACAACGAAAAAAAATTCGATAACCTTGGGTTTAGGGATTTTTGCTCAAATCTTGGTATCAAGAACCACTTATATTCCTCAAGGCATCCTCAAGTCAATGGACAAGTGAAAGTCACCAACAGGCCCCTCTTGAAGGTCATAAAAACTCAATTGGAGGCGCACCAGGGAAAATGGCCTAAGAAACTACTGGGGGTCCTATGGGCCTACAAAACCACAGTTAAGACACCAACGAGTAAGAATGCCTTCTTGTTAGCATTCGGATGTGAGGTGGTGATGCCAGTAAAAGTTATCTTGATCAGCTATCGGACTGCATAGATGAACCTCGAGAAGAATAACGAGGGCCTCAGACTAAATCTGGACATGGTGGAGGAGTGGAGACAAAGAACAGCCGTCTAAATGACTACCTATCAACACCTTATGGCCAAATACTACAACCAAAGAGTGAAAGTGAGAAAGTTCAAGATAGGAGACTTGGTCCTCTGAGAAACTACATTGGTCACTGCTCTGACGAAAAACTCTCCCCAAACTGCGAAGGACCTTATAAACTCATAGGGTTCAATAGACCAGGAACCTACTACTTAGAAGACCTAGAAGGAAAGCCTCTACCTCTGTGGGCCTCAATTTTCACACGATCTGTAAATTCCTTTTAAAAGAGACTCAACTATCGTAGGAAGATCCCACAACATTTTGGAGTTGCCACCAGTCTTTTTAATGATGTGACTGGACATCAATTTTGAAAACAAGACAAGTTTAAGTTTTGAAAAGAGTTTGAAATGTCTGACTCCACACTTAAACTGGTCAACTCCCAAAGATTCTAAGGTAAGTTGTTCATTTATGAGTTGAGGAAGGTGTTAAGCACCCTACCTCATCTGCTTTTACGGTTTCCTACTTTAAACCCGTTATAGTCTAATGGTCGACATTTATTCATTTCACCCATTGTTTTTTATCTCATTTTATTGAGATTAAGCAGGGAATCCACATGCCATTTTTGTCGAAATTTCGGCAGCATAACGACTGTAACATGGACTCCCTAGGGATGAATAGTGATCTCCATGTCACTTTTTAATAACCTGATAGTCAACAGTTTAAAAAAAACACTCCAAATAATATACATCCACATCATCGTTGTCCACCCGACAGCTCCGTATCCATCATAACATTTATCTGTATCATATCACCCTATCCTGAATTTACATTTAAATAGGCTGAAATAAATATCAAGTACAAAACTCCAAAATATAACCTTAGTAGGTCACATACGAGAAGAACCTATTAACACACACTTTTAACAGCCTTTACTTATGAATGAGAAAGGCTTCCTATTTTTATATAATATGATTATGCTATGCTAATGCCTCAAATAAAAGCCATCACGATTCGTGGGTGGCAAGTAAACCCATAGAACTGGTTTTTTTTATTTATTATTATTATTATTTTTTTTAAGATTAAGCAATATAGGTTTTTAAAATTTTTTTTAGCACTATGTATTGGTGACTGTACTAGACTATTCATATAATAATGCTAATTATATGTGTGTGTATATATATATATATATGTATGTATGTATGTATGTATATATATTTCAACAATGGTAGATATACAATCAACCCACTTTATAATCTTATGAGTTTTATAATGGTAGATAGACTTATATTATAATTGGATATTATTGTGATCTTATGAGTTATATCAATAGTCCATATCATAGTCTTAGTTTGGGTACTTATCTACCAGAACCTTCCAAGCTAGTTGGCCCCTAATAGTTGATGCTCTAAACCATAAAAAGTGATACAACACAAGCCCCAAAACAGTCACTAGAACCTTCCAATGTGACAACTACTTGAAGGTTTGGTCTATATCTTGGTGTCTGATCCATAGAAGTGACTTGGAAAGGCTCTATGTGATGGAATATGAGTGTTAACTGAAAGACAGTGTCTGAAAAAAAGAAACATCATTAATAGACTGTTGCCTAGCCTTTTAAGTGTTTGACTAAATTCCTAAACACCTAATTCTTTATAGACTGTGCTGCATCGAATTTGGTATCAAAGCCAGGTTCTAACTAATTCCCTTTAGTTGGAGTCCTTGGATTATTAATAAGAGCTGGTTACTACAAATTACAATACATTAATGGATTGGTACTTCAAGTGGCTTAAGACTCATTATCTTATGGTGCTCGTAACCTGTAGTTATGGTTGGAAGCTATACATAATCAAGAGGATTTGCCGAACTGTTGTATGTCTCTGTCAACACACTTTACCACTGTCACTTTGGTGTTTCAGCCCCACTTATACCTTGCTGGATAGTCTCTTTAACACATAGATAGCTTACTATTCCAGCCATAAAATTTCTAGGACAGCTTATAGCTCAGCTACTATTGAACCACCCGAGTACGTCTGTGTTCACTCACTGTTTTGATCAGTTAGTACACCACATAACACTTCTGAAATACACTATTGAACTGCTCTCTTTCAACTGCATTGATCTTTTGGGAAGTATTAATCTGAGGCCTTATTATTGTTGGATTCTTATTCTAGAAAGGAGTGATATCAAAAGATTTGTGATTCATGCTACTGTTTGATGAAGAGTTCTAGCTGAGTGTTATGTTCTATATATCAGTGTTGTTATACACACTCCTTGCTGTTCAAACTTGCCTCAGAGGTGTCCTTTGTCACATCAATGTTTTCAATTAAATACCTTGGGAACTTATCATACACCTGGTACACCATTATGAGTGACCTGTTGCTTGACATTAACAGGACCCAATCATTCACCAAGACACGAGTCTTCACATTCACACCAGATTTATGGCTAGAACTATGTCAATTTATTTCGCTATTGACTGACCAGAGTGTATTCGAATATATATTACTATCTATTCTAGCATTTGAGTTATTAAAGACAGTGTTTTGTTTTCATAATAATTATTTGTTATTGTTCTATTAGAGCTACCCTCTTTATATCTATTTCTATAGTGGACTGTTATATTTTACTAATCGATTACACTTCAGGATTAAACGTGGGAAGTCTATATAGTATCATTACTGCCACTAGTACCCTTTTGGTGATGCTCTACTGAAGATGCACAACTAAGCAGGCCCATTATGATCAGAGGTATTACTTGATTAAGTCCTAAATAGTGTCTGATTGATCTAAACTAAGTTTATTGGTGTGGATAAGTGATCCAAGCGTGTTCTGAAGTTCTTTTTGTTTGTTGCTGTTCTGATCAGCTTTTGATCCTACATAGACCTCGGTGATGGTTGCCCTATATATGTGATGTTTGATTAATCAGCTGGTGCTATAAGCCTCTCTAATTTACTCAAGATAAAATCAAGATTGTTTCGAAGCTGACATTGAAGTGTAGCAGCCCTTTATTCATAGCTATTTTTTTATCAGGTTTTGTAACCAAGGTGAAGACTCTTGGCTTCTAAGGTTCTCAGATACATTAAACCATACTAGGCCCTAATTGGTCCCTATTTAACTGGGTTTTGGAGGAGTGGAATGACTATGTTTCATATAATGGTTGCTATTCTTTGACTCAAAGTTGGAGGTGTATCTACATGGGTTGCTTGCTATTAGTGGGTGGATTCATATTCTTTAGCTTAGTGATATTAAGACATGGACTTTAAAGTTAAGTACCATTTTACTTTCCCTCATGAAAAGCATATTGTGGTCATACTTAATGACCAATACGGTGGCTATTCTTTGACTCAAACACACTCATGGCAGGCTCTTCCAGGTGCCGTCATAAGGTGATAATGGAACTGTGTAACACTTGAAGGCCTAAGAGAACATAGGTTATTGGGTTTAGACATCTGGGACAAAATTGAAAAGAGTTATATTGTCAAAAATCGAAAAGAAAGGTTGTTTATGATGGAGAGCCATAAAGGTTGGACGAGTTTTCTCTGATATTTAGCTTCCTCAATTTCCATAACTCATCCTTGGGACATCAAAATTTAAGGCTAAGGCCACAAAGTTAAAGGAAAGCTAAAAGATCCTATGTGCACACAAACCTTAACAGCCAAGAGAGTAGGCAATAAGATAATGATGGGTCATCCAATGGACCCTACTTCTCAATAATAGCATGACTTGATGTAAAAAAAAAAAATGACTCAATTCAAACAATGGAGCTATTTATGACCAATACATGCTGGTTTAACAAAGGATAAGTAACAAACATGTCTATGATTTGAAACATGGATCATCACAAGCACATTACATCCATCCTAAGATTAAAGACAAAGGATGAGGCTAGTTCATTAGATCCAGCAGGCTTTCTAAAGAACTTCATACATAGTGAATCATTTAATGTATTTGCATACTGAACAAATGACAGTCTAAATCATTTTCTATACATATTATTGAAGAGGCCAAACATAAAATTATCAGAGACCTATAAGTGTCCTTGATAATCATGGGTGTCTAGCAATCCATTAAATGAAGACAGGAGAGGTGGAGTGGTCTCCATTATCATAACTAAACTGCAAAAAAAAAAAAAAAAAAAAAAAATACTACAGATATAGAGAATACAAAACATAACCCCAATCTCAACTACATATTTACACAACCATGAAGTTTACACAAATATGGAAGTAAAAAAAAAAAAAAAACAGCGTAAAAAGAAAAGATTGACGGAAAAAGTGATTTAAAAAAATCAGCAAAAAGAAAGAAAGAATGATTTCTGAAGAACATATCAAAAACTTAAGAATTAAATAAACAATGGGGCGAATCTAAAAGATAAAAAAAATCAGTTTCTAAATAAAAGGGTCATATAGAGATAAGAAGAAAAGTGGATTTTGGATGAGAAGAGAAGAGAGAGCCAGAAAAATCCAAAAAATTGGGTTTTTAGGGCAAATGTTCAAGACCAACAGAAGAGGTGAGGTGGTCTCCAAGGGTTTTCATATCTAAGAAGATTCACAGGGAAATCACATTTAGTCATTGCAACAGATAAATCACCAGGTATCCAACCAAACTACGAGTATTAAACCAGATTTTATTCCCTTGAAGCAGAAAACATGCTTAACTAGCATTATCATTTTATCAATAGAACTTCAATTGCTAAAACCTCATCATACCTATAGGCAGGTTTCTAAATAAATTTTAAAAATCATTGGGAACGATCCTTCATAAAGAGCAAGCTAGGCATCATATCATACGTCCACTGCAATACACTAAATAGGATGATGCTAAACCATAAACAATCAGGTTTCAGATATGAATTCCCCTTAAAAAATAAGAAGTAAAAGGTTGTAACGTTTGCAGAACCAATAGAAAAAATTAAAATATAAATTAATGAATCAAAAATACAAAAATACATTCATAAAAAAAATCTTATGCTTAATGAATTAAACATGTAAAGAAAAAAAATTAAATTATTTTGACTGAAATTAGGGAAAGTAGAAAATATGAAGGGACCGAAAATACCCGAGTGAAAGAGGAATTTTTTCTTGTAGCACACAACGATTGGAGACTCCTTGATTTTGGCAGCTAAGCAGAGTTGGTGATTCCCATGGGGCTGCCTTGGTGACGATTGAGTAGCACGATTGATAGGCAGGGAATGGTTAGGGTTTCATAAAAAAAATGTAGAAGAAACCTAGTGTGAAAGAGATCAATCATTCATCCTTGATAAAGCTATGTATGGGTGAGAAAGAGGAAAGTCGATGGGTTGGGTTATGCTACTGATTTCTAAGTAGAGAGGAAGGTGGAACGACTTGATGACTCTCCTCGTTTTTCCTCCCCCTCTGGTTGTTGAACGAGCTCCAGCAGAAAAAAGACCTAAACCTTGGTCTAGGGTTCTAAAACAAAAGAAAAGAAAAACCAGGTCCCCCCCCCCTCTCGGTGAAACTCTTCCTCTTTTATAGACAGATCAATCTCCAACGGGCGGGGTGGTCTTCAAGGGTCTCTGTGTGGTTGTCTTGCTCCTATGGAGATAGGGGTAGGTGGAAGCAAGGGCTCTCTGGCCAAGGGAAGGTGAGAATGATGGGTAGAGGCGTGGGCTCTTAGGTTTTCGCCAAAATGAAGGGATAGGGAGTGATGGGAGATTCAAACCTGAATTTCTACCAAATGGGAAGTAGGGGGACTGGCGAGAGGAAGGCAATCAGGGGGTGGAAGGGAACTTGCTCGCAGAGGAACTGAATCTCCTCTTTTATTTTTGGATTTTAGGGTTTTCATGAAAAGGGGATAAAAGACAGTGGGTTGGGTCGTCTGGTCTGGGTGAGGTTAGGTTGGGTTTGGGTTTTGGGTTGGTTAGACCTGGCCTGGGTGGTTCAATGATAATAGTAATAATGGTAATAATTAATTTTAAATAGATAAATAGATAGAATTAGACAAATAGGTTGCCAAATAATAAGTAAATAAATGAATAAATAATAACAGTAATAATAATAATAATTACAAATAAGCATTAAAATAGTAATAAATAAATAGAATTAGTAGTAAATGCTACCAAAAATAAATAAATAAATAATAAATAAGTAAATAAAAAAATAATTAGTTAAATATGTTAATAAATAAATAAATGAAAATAATTATAATATCAAGTACATATAAAAAGGTAATACTCAGTTAAATATGTTAATTACAGTAAATGCTACAAAATAATAATAATAAGAAATAAACAAATAGATAATAAATAAGTAAATAAATAAATAAGTACACTAATGAAAATAATAATAAAACATGGTAAATGAGAGAGGGGTAGGGTTTGGAGTTGGATTTTAGCTCAGTTAGAATCTTAGCTGGTGGACTGAAGAAAGCAGCTGGATGATTGTTCTGCCCGTCTGCTGATACGAAGAAAAGCGCTAGAACTGGGAGTAACGCCAAAATTGGGTGTTGACAGATGCCCACATATATAAGGATTCACCTTTTATATGAAAAAATAAACATGCAACCTACTAGGAAATTTAAATATGTAAACAACTTAAAAAAATTCTCAGATAAAAGCCTTACAGTGTATATGCCTCTAAATAGTTTAGATGAAAACCACTCAAAGGGTACGCATAGAAGTTGTATCTAGATCCGTATTACGAAAATTGAGCAATGTTTGAAATCAAGCTTCTTATGCAAGACTGTAATAAACTCAACAAAGAGATGATTAAACATCAAATCTTTGTAAATTGTTCATGCTAGAGAAGTAGGAAACCATTATTGAAACTAACTTGTAAAAATAATTGTTAAAAATGAATTTGGGTGAAATGGGCAATATAACAACATTAGCTACTACTACGAGAAAAGGATGACAAATGGGAAAAAACACATGTATTTATGGTGAATTTAATGATGTAATTGATACGCTTGGCAATATTATATGTAAAGTTGTCAGTCATCTTAAATATTAGGATTAATCATTTAAAAATTTGAAAAAAATAGTATAGGGATAATTTAGGAAACTTATATTGTATAAATAGTTAAAATATAGTACACATTTGTCCATATTAAAAATTAAAGATTACAAATATATATGGAAATGTAATATAACAATTGTAGCTATTATTATGAGAAAAGGATGATAGATAATAAAAAACGCATGTATTTATGACGAATTTAATCATGTAATTGATACGCTTACTAATATTTTCTATAAAGCTATCAGTCATCTTGAATGTCATGGTAAATCATTAAAAAAACTTACAAAAAAAATCATTAAAAAAACAAATTTCTCGTGGGGACTGTAGTAGGCAAAAAATGCCCACCAATCACACGCCACCAGGTGTCAATTCTAGACCAGGTCCAACCATAAAATGATTAACTTCAAACCAGGTCTGACCCTGGATTGGTCTGCTTTAGGTCAAACCAAACAAAGCTTACCATAAATCCCATGCAGGTCAAGTCAGACTTGAGACATCCCGACATGTCAGCTGCATGAAGATTTAGAGCTGAACACATCAAGCTACGTGATTCTAGTGCAATAAATAGACTCATCCTCAAGTCAAAGATATGATCAACATAAAATCCATCTGTGAGTTTAACTACAATAGCTTGTCTAAAACAGTCAAAACAATTCAAACTTGATACGATCTCAATTTCCCATGATTCCAAGGATAAAGCTGAGACCTCAATCCCTAAGTGAAATAAATCAAGCTCCATCAAGCTCTATAAGAAGGATCTAAACAACAACCACAGAGGATAGATCACAATCCCTCAATCTCTATCTCAAAAAATTAAGGTAACTCAACTAAACCTTGCTCAAACAAATACAAACCCTACTAACTTGATCGTCAGAGGTCATTCAAAAGATACGACACCGATGCAAAGAGTGTCCTTAGGGAAGCTCAACAACATACAAAAAACAAGCTCAGGTTAAACCAGATAAGTGGAACCAGATGATCAACTCAAATTGATAGTGAAGTAGAATTTTAGCATCCATAGTTTGGCGCCATTTATAGAAACCTTTGAAGTTAAGAAGCACCTCCATTCGGTTCTCATCATCAATGGCTCCTTAAAGAAGGGTTATTTAAGCTAGTAACTAGGTTGATCTAGAACAATCACCCCAACAAAATACTCATATTACACTTATGTGATTGGAGATCCCATGAAGTAGGTTTAAATGGGTAATAACAAGTCATAGGATAAGTCATATAGTACTGTCATGAGAGAAATTGCTCCAAGTCCCTTCCTATAGTGTAGACAGTATGAAACTACAATAATGAAGAGGTTGAGTTCTTATACTCTTAATGAATTAATAGCCCTTAAGGGTGGTGCATTTAGTTGCAGTATGCATTTGATGAGTTTACCTATATGAGTATAAAAGTGGGGCTGCTTCCTATGAGAACTTGGGCAAGATCTCTAGAGAGTTCATGAAAACTAGGAATGACACAAGGCTGTAATGTGTCAAATCATTAAAAATGGCAATAATAGAGAACAAATTTAGTGGTTTGCATATATAGAGAATGGTTTAAAAGAGTTTCTCAACAAGACTTTAGTAAACCCTGATTTGTATATCCTAAATATCGGTTCAAAGTCCAAAAAACACCGATATCACTACATGCAGTTTTCATTGGTTCCAACTCGATTTTTAATTTTTCTTAAGATTTTAAATTAACTCCATATTTTGAATCTGTGGGGGGGGATGTTGTGTATTCCCTTTTAAAATTTAAAATATGTGTCTTTACAAATCTTCTATATTAATTATTTGACTTATTTGATATAACTTTTCTATATTTTATTATTTAATTTATTTGATTCTAATTTGATTTGTTGAAATCTTATCAAATTTGATGAGAGATATTAAATCTCTTTATTGATCAGAGACGTTGGGTCTCTTCTTTATTATTCTATATGTTTGAAACGTTTGATTATATGTCTGATAAGGAAGTCAACTAATGTGGTGTAATGGAGAATCTAATGTGAAACAAAAGAGCTGTCTCTTATACA
>JAOXJP010284887.1:0-19224 GCA_025762735.1 Platanus orientalis | reverse complement strand
ATGTTGTGACAATGAGCTCCAGCTAATTTAGTTATGGGATTTGAGCCGATCCATTTCTAGATTGCATGCTTGAGCTATTGAGTGGTCACAAGTTTGACAGTAGTTTATTTTGGTAGGGGCTCAGATTGGTATATTCAAAATCTTCGTCATTGTCACTTGCGGCATAGGAGGTATTTTAGGGACGTTTGTATATTATTTTCCCATTCTTTTTCATTTGGTTTCTACCTCTGCGTTACTAGTTTGACTATGACAGCATAACAAGTTCACAATATAAATGGTTTGTGGCTTCCTCCACAAGTCCAAAAACACAAATAGGCAAGTACATAGAGATTGATTTGTATATAACTGAAATGAACTTGTACACATGGATTAGTTTATTCTACATGCTTCTAAATTTCTTTCTTCCTTTTCCTTTTCTTTTGGAGTGTGTGTGTGTGTTGGGGTTGGGGGTGGGGGAGTGTGGTTATTTTCGTTGATGAGACTTGTAATTTGGTTTCTGAGATTGAGCTGGTAGGGATCGCCAATCTGTATGGTGCTAGTCAAATAATGAATTTCCTGTCAATCCTTCTTAACATAAACATGCAATTCTTTAGGCACTAGGAAGTGTTGCTTTGTTCTTCCATTACCTTCTCTCTTAATACACTTATTTGTGTAGAAACGAAGGAAGAAGAATTCTTACAAAACATAAATGTAGATAGTTTGATTATGCAGGCTCAGTATATTATATTAGAAGCATTTGATGAGTTCAAGAATCCAAGATTTTATATGTAATAGATTTCATCGTCAGGAACCCTTCAGCTATTGGTTGTCATACTTTTTTGTATCTACTGTATCAATGCGCCGATTGCTGTTATTTGTCTGGAGATGGTATGGATGATGTTGCAGAGAGTGTTGTAAATGAAAGCTTCAATCTATCTGGTTGCCAGGGATTTCTGGACATCAAGTTACTGGATTTCTTGCTTTTAGTGTTTGAAACACTTGGTAAGACATAGGGGCATGGAGAAATAGTTTCTAAGCTGCTTGATGGTTTGCTTATGGGACAGCAAATGTTTTTAATGAGGATGCACAAAGTTTGTCTTGGACCCATACCGTAAAGAAGAGAAATTCATTCTTAGCATTCATGGCAGCAGCTTGACCTACACAAAAGAGTTCTCCATGTGTAATTTACATGAGAATTTCTCCTTTACCTGACATCTAAGTAAGAACCCTTTATATAGTAGTTGTATTCTCAATAAGTCTAACTCCTCCAACCTATAACCCTCAAAACTTGTTGTGGTGGTTTTGTTAACCCCCCTCGAATAATAATGTATTTTACAAATTATATTGGGTTGGCGAACTTAAGATGGGGAATGCTGTACATCTGCTTTTGAGGAGTTAAGAGGGAAACCTTTGCCTAGTTAGGTAGAGTGGATTACAATATAGTGGGATTGGCTGTTCCATTCGTGCACTGCTTTTTGTTCTATATACATCTAAAAGAAATTTTGGTGATAAGCTTTTATATCTTAAAAACTGAGATTTTAGTAATCTTGACATGCTTTTTTTTTACCTGGGGGACGTTCCCTCCATGCTTTTTAGCCTGATTTTCTCTATGTACTTTCCTTACTCTCAATTTTTATTTCAGAGAATGACAAATATTTCTCCCACCCAGAGCTACTGAAGCTACGAACCTTGAACCAGGCAATGGCATCATTTGCTCGACCTCCGCCAACTATAGTGACAACTACTGGTTCCCATGTCCATCTGCAAAGACTGGGATTATGGAAAGCACCAAGGCCGCTACATGGGTTCGCCTTTCCCTCTATTCGCCTCAAGAATCCCGCCCTTCACTGCACCAAATTGTCTCCTTGGGAACCTTCTCACCTCACCTATGCTCCTACCGAAGATACCAGTGGTGAGTTCCTGAAAGGTAGTAGCACAATTTTTGAATCCATGAATGCTGAAGACACAGCTGAAACTCCTGTTCCTGATGTCATTGATGATATGGTAGAAGCCAGTGATCAGCCAGCCATGCAGCCTCAGGTTTTTAAATGGCCAATGTGGCTTCTGGGTCCTTCTGTATTACTTGCCACAGGCATGGCTCCCACTTTGTGGTTACCCCTGTCGTCCGTATTTCTTGGTGCTAACATAGCCAGTCTGCTTTCCTTGGTGGGGCTTGACTGTGTCTTTAACATCGGCGCAACCCTCTTTCTCCTCATGGCCGATGCCTGTGCTCGTCCAAAGAACCCTACCAGAACTTGCAACAGCCAGGCTCCTTTCAGCTACAGATTCTGGAACATGGTTGCCAGCATCATTGGCTTTGCCATCCCCTTGACAATGCTCTTCGCCACACACAAAGGCTTCCTCCAACCACAGCTGTCTTTCATCTCGTTCTCTGTTCTACTTGGTCCCTACCTTCTGCTTCTTTCCATACAAATGCTGACGGAGATGCTGACATGGCACTGGAAGTCGCCAGTATGGCTTGTGACCCCAGTTGTGTATGAGTCTTATCGGTTGTTGCAGCTGATGAGGGGGTTGAAGTTGGGGGCTGAAGTTGGTGCACCTGCATGGGTTGTGCATACAATAAGAGGACTGGTGTCTTGGTGGGTGCTGATTCTTGGAATGCAGCTCATGAGGGTTGCCTGGTTTGCTGGGCTCAACGCTCAAGCCCGCAGACAACCTTGA
This sequence comes from Platanus orientalis, assembly GCA_025762735.1. Taxonomy (NCBI): domain Eukaryota; kingdom Viridiplantae; phylum Streptophyta; class Magnoliopsida; order Proteales; family Platanaceae; genus Platanus; species Platanus orientalis. Next base: position 16,563 of record JAOXJP010284887.1, on the reverse strand, counting down.
TTTCGAACCATCTTTTTTCAGCTCCATCGATTGTAGGGGCATCTGTTTTACACGAATGCCATATGGCCGTCGGGGAAGATACTCAGTGCAGGATTGTGGCTTCATAAATTTTATCTTTTTAGGATACGACTGAATAATATGTAGAGTTATAAAAAGTGTTGGATGAGTCTTCCCTTTCTTGACTGTACTTACTTGATCATTCAAACAGGATCAATGCTTCTGATATGTATTTATTTAGTGTAATTATTTTGTTGTGTACAATATTTTCCATGATTATATGGTAAATGACCTCACCATCCAACAGGTGCAAATGCGTGAGTCTTACCTTATTAATCTTTTATTCAATTGGGTCCAAGCTTTTGATTCTCTGATCAAATGACACAAAGACATGGATTGCCCTTTTGACACCGGCAATTTATAATAATGAATTATCTAGTACCTAAATAAAAACCAGAACCCTACACGCTTTACAAAATAAATGTTATGTCCAGGATTTGGCGTCAAGGACAGAGGGCCGGCAAGGCTTTTCTATGCTCGGCGTAGAAAACGCATAGGTCAAGGTTCGACCCCATCAGTGTCAGAAGTGATATACACTTGTCCCCAAAAAGTGAAAATCACTTTCAGTGCTGATGTTTCTGCCCATTTGACCTTCGGTGGAGGTTAGGGGTCGGCATATAAAATCCAAGCCGCACCTGGCTGGCCAGGGGATGTCATATGTAACAAAATGGGCAGACACCAAATTTTGGACAGGACATTTGCTCTGTTAACTTTACTAGTGGTTGACGGTCATCTCTCTCCTCTTTCTACCTTGTCACTTTTTAAAACAAAACGATATTCTTTGTAACTCATTTTCTCTTTCCTTATGGTCTAATGTAGGGCTGCAAGTTATCCGAAAAATTACCGTGTTTTGGTCCACATCGTATCCGAAATAAGTTTATCCGATCTGTTTATAAAAATATTCGTTATAAACGGTTAGGATACGGATATATATCTTGTTCCGTTCCGGTTAATATCCATTTCGTAAAAATATAACAATATAAAGAATATAGAGAATAAATTGTTGAATTTAAAACTAATCCAACAATCATAAATAGCCTACTAACTAAAACCCTTAAAAAATATATCAACTATTTACTTCATATTTGTTCCATCTTGATCCATTTCAGCACCCATAAGTATACGGCATCAAAGATTTTGGTTTAGAATAGACATGGGTTAGGAAAGAATGCACTGACAATTGTGACAACATATTGGAATTGCCTTTCTGTTTTTTTCTTTTCCGAATATCCAAAATCTAGTCCGAAATCCAAAATTTTTAAATGGTTAGGATACGGTATAGTTTTATAATATCCGTTAGAATAGGATATGAAAGCAGATATACTCATATCCAGTCCGTATCCAGTCCGTTTGTAGCCCTAGTCTAATGTGACCAATATTCTCTTCTACTGGTCCAAAAATATCCAATGTAATCTCATCAACGATCAATGTTTAGTGTAGTTAATGATCAAAGAACAAATCACTATTTGATCAACACTTAGAGAACAAATAAACAATCTGATTAGCTTAATTGCCAATTATAGAATAAATCATGGTCCAATCATTAATTATAGAACAAATCAATAATCAAATTTGCTTAACTTTTAGAAACCAATTCATGATCCAATCACTACTCAGAGAACAAATCAATGGTTCAATCAACATAACCAATGATCAGAGAAAAACCATCATCTGATCAATGCTTAGATGACAAAACAACAATGTGATCAGCTCAGTCAACAGTTAGAGAATAAATTACGATCCAATCATTGATTTGAGAACAAAGCAACAATCTAATCAACATCATCAACGATTAAAACTAGTCTTATGATATGGATCATGCATATATAATTGTCTTCTTGTATTTTATAATAACACATTTGTTAGTAACAGATGCAGTTGAGCATTGGGGATGAATCTTGCCTAACGGATTGATAATAACCTTCCATGAACCTATTGATTTTCACAAGTAAAAATATTTGGAACAAGGGATTTATTGATTTTTCTGAGGGAAAATACCAAGAATTAGTTAGAGAACAAATCTCAATAAATTAAAATTTTATTTAATAATTCAAGAATGCCTCAATTCAATTACAATGGAGAATTTACAGAGCTAGGACGCCAAGACCCAAAATAGAAACTTTTTAAACAACGTTGAATTCCTACTACATTAGGAATTGCTAAAAAGAAGAAAATTTACTAAAAATGAAAAATTGGGAAATCTACCAAAAACCGCTCTAATATTCTTAAAACAAATAATTAAGATATTCCTAAAAAGATTCGTATCAAATATCCCAAAAAATATGTGACAATTGGATGTTTTCTAAAATAGAAAAAATTACTAAAAAGTGGCTATCCAAGGGCCTAAACGATGGATTTTGGGGTTCTTCTGAACCACAAATCAAAATTTTGTCTAACCGGTCATTTTGAGTACTTGTGGGTTGCGATTAGACATTAAGAGTGAAAGTTTTGATTGTTCAAAGTTTATGAACTAATTTTGATTTCTTATAATCAATATGTTCCACAAACCAATTTGCAACCTGCTACACTGCATCAGTAACCCACTTAATTGCAAGTTTGACAATAAATCCAACGATTGAAATCGATGGTCAATCATAAGGAAATTTATGTATTAATTGAAGTAGAAATGCATTGCCACTAAAATACACCATTATAGAGATTTGGCATATATATAAATATGGCTATCACATTCAATACCTTTAAGCTTTGAACCAAACGTTTAAGAGTTTTTTCCCCTTTGCTTTCAAGGCTTTGATCTTTGATTTATATGTCTATCTCTTTTACCAAGTTTTGAAAACCTTCCATTGAGTTTTGTAGGCATTTAACTAACATTTGATTACCTCTAGTTATCTACAGAATGCAGAATTTCCTTGACCCATGTTCTAAATACAGCACCATACACTCAAAGAAAAATACAAGGTGTGCTTCTGAAAATTAAATTTAACAATATTGACACTTATCAGCAACCATGATTTAAAAAGAAGAAGAAATCCATGTCTATAACTAATTACATTGGAATCTAATCTAAATACTTACCAAATTTTTGTGAGGAAAAAAAAAAAAAACAACTTATCAAGGCTATTGTTTGATTTGGATGTTGATACCATTGTTCTTTTTCCATAGTAATTATTCAAATTACTATATTTTAGGTTTATATGTTCACTTGGTTACCTCTTCAATATATGAAACGTACAACTAAGAGCTAAAGTTGAACGAAAAGATACAATTGTAATCAGATGCACAATTCATGTCATGGGTTAGTTGAGAGCAAATCCTCTAGGACAAGCTTAAATAACATTAAACAGAAACTTCCCTCAAAGAATGACATCTATACCAAAAAATTCAAACCCTCTGCATTTTCGACTTAAACGTGGACCCACTCTTAACCCCTTGCTGTTCTTTGAGGGTAGTTTCCATTTAATGTTATTTAAAATTATCGCTGAGGAGTTGTTTTCAGCTTAGTTTGGTAGGTTGGTGGGCCCTTATATTCTTCTTGTAAAAGTTACTGTACTAATTATCTTTAGTTGTAAAATTTTCTCTCCCATGTTTCAACTGGATTATTTCAATTTTAAGAGACAAGAATCAGGGTCTGGTTGAGTTTCTGAAGAGAACTGCTGGTCTTGGATGTGTGGAATAGTAACATACTAGAGGATGCCCATGCTGGCACGGGTACCTAACCCGTGGAAGAGGGAAACGTGGAGACCCATGAAAGAACGAATCATTGATATAGAGGAGTATTAACCAAAAGATGAAAGTCCGGTTTTAATTCTAGAGGGGGGTGAATAAGGTATATTAAAATTCTTTTGGTTCCTCCAACTTTAATTTCTCAATTAAAATTATTTGTCAATTAATGCTATAGCCCATTGAGTTATAATTGCACTTGAATTTGAATTAATCTTTTAGCGAGTTCAAGTGCAATGATATGACAATGTTCAATTTCAAACTACAAACTATGATGACTTACACAATAATTGCTAAATATGACATGCCATGTAAAGGAAAGAGACAAATTCACACCATTTGCATTCAACCATACAACACAATGTTTATAGTGATTTGGAACAACGACCTACATTCACTATCAAAGCTCACCGCCAAGCTATTTAATTTTATTAAGATTGATATAATACAATCAAGGTTAAAATTAAATAAAACCTAGTTTACTTGCAATACTAGTGATTACCCTAATCACTTGCAAACTTCACACCCAGTGTCTCTGGCAAGTTTAGTCTATACTTTTGGTGTCTCCGGTGGAAGTGCTATGGTCTCAAGTAACAAACATAATTAGTAAAGGTTACTTCTTTGAAGGTTGGTGTATTCTTTGCTTGCCTTTCAAGTGGGTTGCTCCTTTGTTGAGCTTGTATGCCTTAGAATCCCACAATGCACACAAGAGTTGTGTCATTCTTCTTAGAGCTTCAAACTAGGGTTTACTCATAAGTAAACCATCTATTTCTTTCCTCTTTAATGGTCTTCAAGTAATAGAACGAGAGGGAGGTGATCAATGGCTTGTAGTGGTTGATTTCTTTAATAAGGGCTCATGAATTAGAGCTTGAGGTAGGTGGGAAATTGAATGCACAGGGGGCTCTTTTTTGCTTCTCAAATTTTCTCATTAATCGTTAGAGAGAGCTTTGAAGCTCATCTCTTTTATAAGGACAAAATTAGAAGAGATCCCTTGATTTGGGATCTTTTCTAAGGGATATTTTCTAACTATCAAAAAATCCCTATCGTTGAATCTTTTTTGTTTATTTGTTTGTTTGAAATTTTTAACCTTGGATCTATCTAACTAGGGTGGATTAATCCGCATCAATCTGCTAAACCGGATCAATCCACCATGCCATTTCTCTGTAGAGTGCTCAAATTTTCAGCACCTAAGAGCCCTTGGATCAATCTGTCTACCTTATCAAACCAATCAGCCTCCTTGTGAATGGATCCTCCAAGTAGCGGATGGATCCGCTAAGTGTAGATTGATCTGATACCCCTCAGATCAATTAGCTACCCCTATTTTCTACTATTTTTGGCTTCAATGACCTACCAAACATTGTAGGATTCTCAGTCAAGGTGCGTGAAGGTCCGAAAGTACCCAATTAGGGTCTTGGGTGTCTGCTTAGCCTATTCTAACCTTTTTTTACCTTGATTTATCTTTCATTTGCATAAAGATATGCTTGAATCTTTAAAGCTTGAACCTTGAGATTTTTAGGGGGGTTTCATGCTTGTGGATTTTTATTTCTTAGAGGATGTCTTCACTTCTTGAACACAAGAACCAGTTGGACTATAGGCATGACTCAATGTATGCAATGTGTTCATGCCATGGCCTATCCTGTTACTCCATGTATTTTTCAATCTATGGAATTAACAATTTATATTTACAAGAGAGAAAGGTTATTTTACATTTACAATCGGTAGAACTAAATGTTTTGGATTTTATTTTATTAAAAGTTAGCTTTTTTATTCACTCTCTTCTTTTCCTTGCACTTGCTGGTTTTTTTTTTTTCTTCTTTATTATGATATTGAGCATTGATCTTAAAGATTTGTGAGGTACAATCATAAATATTTGTCAACTAGATAATTGAATTACTACAATTTGTATTAGAGAAAATTCCAAGAAGTCAATGCACCATTTGAGAACTAGTGAATTCATTTATACTAGCAGGAGCGGAGCCAGGATTTTCTCGTAGTGGGGCAAGTAAAAGATTCTAGTTTAAAAAATGTATAAATATACTAAAAATCTGATTCAAAATAGTGAAATATAAATCAATAGAAAAATCGAACTTCCTTTCAATAAAGCACACTAATTAGCATAATATTTGCAATAAAATATCAAATATAGTCAATCAATATATTAAGCAAAAGTGAAAAGCTTGATACTCAAAAGTCAAAATCCACACCTAAGAAAAAATGATGGAACCACCCTAAGACTCAAAAAGCTTCTCCCTCTTCATCATCCATACGATCTTTTAGGTGAAACGTTGCATTGCCATATGTAGCACAACAATTTGAAAAAGACATAAAAATCAAAATTAATGATAGAAACTAGAGATTGAAATAATTATAATACATACACTGTATTTTTTTATACCAAAATTTATATATTTGGAGTAAACTTCACTCTATCAATTATTAGAAGGTAGTGGGACTAAAAAAATAATATGAGGAAAGTGGATAAAGCAAAGACCTTTGTAGACACTTAAAATTTGTACAAATTACAAATAAGGGCTTACACCTCACAAATGCACACCAGTGACCCAAAAATCATATATAGGTTTCAAATTTACAAATTAATTCCAATTGAAGGGACAAGTTCATTGGGCCTAGTCCGGATTCCAAACAATAACCCATAAGACCACTAAGCCCATTAGCAAGCCCAAACAGCTTACATGGGACCCACATGAGAGAGATTTGAATAAAAATCAAATATAGATTTTCTTGAGTAAAGAAGGAAGGTTATGCCACTCATGGAATACAAATAATTCCATAAATCGCACTTCACTCCAAACAAGGAATGTGCAACCACTCTTTTAGACTAAAATGGGTAAGAGTGGCCAATCAACACGTAATGTAGGGTTTTGGCAAGACTCTAACCCTAAGTCTATAAATACACCCTTCTTACATAAAGAGATGACATTTGGCAAAAGACTTAAAGCAAGAACCTCTAGAGAGAAGAAGACTCCCAAAGCATCTCCAGAGCTCTCCAAAGGCTTCAAGACTCAAGGGATAATTTTCAGTCTCTCCATCAACCATAGTTTGTTGCTTGAGAGAAGAAGACTTCTTGCATCTCATAAACACGCCATAAATCCGGCCTTAAGAACAAGATTCACGGTGTTTCTCTCCTTTTTGGATAAAACGTGAAGCCCCAAAGAGAAGTGATTCCCCTGGAGTCAAGCATCATCAACACCTGAATCTAAGAAACACGTCGTCAGTCCCTTGGATTCTATTAACAAAGAATCAGAGGTTTTACTCTTTTGTAAAAGAGTATAAAAATCAAAGAGATTATACCCATTCATTTATTACAATTATTCATTTATTGAATTTGTTACATTTATTTCATGTTGTTGATTTACACAATTTGTGTCTACAAATTTTTGGCACCCTCGGTGGGACCCTCTTTCCTCTCATCTCTCAAGTCGACATTCAACATTCAACATCTACACATAAGACTCGACGGCGACAAAGAAGAGCTCCACTATTATAGCTGACACTGCTGCTATTAGAAGGCAAGAAGAAAGCCTCTAGCAACTCTGGCTCCTCCATCGCCATCTCTAAAGCTAATTGCGAGCCCCCTGTGACCCGGAACAAGACGAAAAATGGGACCTCTTACTTGGTTGAGCCTCTCAACCATCATGGGAAGAAGCAGTCTACCAAGAAGAACCCATCTCGTGAGACATCCAACCAAAAGAAGATTCTGCCAGTCAAGGTGGTATTGCCTTCACCTGAAGTAAGTGAAGATGCCAACTTCTGGCTGTCATACGCTCATTTCAGCACTAAATCAAGGTCTGGATCCCATTTCAGGTCTCTGTCCAGAGAAACCGCCTATACAAGTTCGCAATCATACTTTGTTGTCATGCCTGCAATGATGATAGAAGTTGCGACAGTTGAGGAGCAACTTGCTCAAATGACTACGGCTATTGCCAAACTGACAAAGACTGTGAAAGAGAAGATCTTCAAATTGCTAACTTAATGAAAAAGTTAGAATAGAAAAATCTAATTGGATCAAGTCATGGTCCTTCTCATCCTCCGAGATTCATTCCAAAAGTGAAGCTGCACAATGAGGACAGACAAAAGAAAACTAGCTCATCGCATTTTACCCGAGAAACAAACCAAGCATCTGTTGGATCCCTTTTTATACAACTGCAGAATATGATCACGGATACGATCCGTGCTCAACATGGAGGCCCAACCCAGTCGTCTATGGTGTATGCCAAACCTTACTCCCAATGTATTGAGGTTATGCGCATGCCAACAGGGTATCAACCTCCTAAGTTCTAATAGTTCGATGGAAAAGGTAGCCCCAAACAACACATAACCCATTTTGTCGAAACATGCAACGATGCCAGGACTTTTGAAGATTAGATGGTGAAGCAATTTGTTCGCTCTCTTCGAGGTAATGCTTTTGATTAGTACACTGATCTTGAAGCTGACTCCATTAATAGTTGGGATCAATTGAAACAAGAATTTCTTAATCACTTCTACATCACTGGTCAGACAGTGAGCATATCAGAAATTGCTGCTGCACAACAGAAGAAAGATTAACCGGTCACAGACTACATTGACCGCTAGAGAAATCTTGCTTTTAATTGTAATGATAGATTGTCCGAAGCTTCTGTGATCAACATGTGAATCCAAGGAATACATTGGGGTTTACACTAGATCCTCAAAGGGATAAAGCCCCATACGTTCGAGGAGTTGGCTACTAGAGCTCATGATATGGAGCTCAACATTTGCTGCCCATGGAGATCCCAGGTCAGGAGATGCCCGAAACGAAAAAGAGAAGGAATTCAAGAGAGAGGTAAAACCCTCCAAAGGCAAGGAGGTTATGATAGTCACAACCAAACCTGTCAAGATCTCTAGAAAGAAGAAGGAAGAAAGTAAGACTAATACATCCCAAGACAAAAGGAATGCCAAAATGTCTCTGAAGGAGCTCGAAGCAAAATTATATCATTTTCCAAACTCTGATGTCTCGGGGATGCTTGATGAGTTGTTGTAGTTGAAGCTGATCGAGCTCCCACCTTCAAAGCAACCTGAAGAGATAGGTCGTGAGAATGATCCAAAATACTATCGCTATCATCAGGTAGTCAGTCACCCAATTAAGAAGTGCTTCATCCTGAAAGAAAAGATCATGGACTTGGCACGACAAGGAAATATTGAAATTGACTCCATGGAGGATGTAGCAGCTACCAACATGACAACAGTCACTTTTGGCTCATTCAGCCCCACTCATGTATCAAACTCATACATGATGTCGGTGACGCCTTTATAAGATACAAAGGTGTTATCACTACCACGTCAACTCACATTTGGGTCGTTAGGCTCCATCACTATCAGTCCCATCACAGAGTCTTCATCCAGCCCAGGGCAGATTTTGTGTCATTCACCAAAACAAGAGAAGCAGGCTCCCTTGTTAGAAGATGTACATTCCAAAGTTGAAGGAATGCCTTTTGATGATGAAGGTTGGACTGTAGTTACCCAGAGTAAGCGAAAAACTCAACACCTTCAGACTCCACCTTGTCCAAGGCCAAGGCGACACCGAAGGAAAAGTAAGCCCAATGCTGGAGCAAAGAAAAATAAGAAAAGTGCAAAGAAGAACCAAGTTCAGAAAGTTCCACCTGTCGACCCTGAAGATGTTCTCAAGCAGACTCCTCGCATTTTAGTGACTCTTTTAGAGTTCATGTCAAAAGAATTTCTACAACAAGAATGCGTAGAGGTTCAAGTGGTCTCTTGTCATGTAGTCCATGAAGATGAGACTTCTGAGGACAATGTTCAAGATGTGTCTGATTCAAATTCTATTTCCTTAGACAATGAAGAACAAATTTCAAGTGATAATCTTCTTAAGCACCTGAAAGAAAATCTAGATGCAGGAAAAGAGAGTTCCCCCACTGGTGGCAAGCTAGAGCCAAATACTTCTTGTATTGTTACAATCACATTCACAGATGAGGATTTGCAACTTGGTTCTCGTCTACACAATAGGCCCTTGTATGTTATAGGGTACATGCTCGAACACAAAATTTGTCGCATCCTGCTTGATTACGAATCTGCAGTAAACCTGATGCCAATTTGTACAATGAGGCAAATAGGCATCTCCACAAATGAATTGGCTCGCAGCAAGCTGATGATTTAAGGCTTCAACCAAGGTGAACAACGAGCAATTGGTATAATCCGACTTATACTCATCATCGGAGACTTGAAGTCAACCACTCTCTTTCATGTGATTGACTGTAAGACATCGTACCATCTTCTCCTTGGTCGCCCATGGTTGCATGAGACCGGGGTAGTGCCTTCTACTTTGCATCAATGCTTCAAATATTATCAAGATAGAATTTAGAAGCGGGTTGTGGCTGAAAGTCAACCATTCACTAAAGCTGAAGCATATTTCGTAGATGCCAAATTTTACTTAGAGGATAAAGTGATTCTAGAAGCATTACCCGTATCCGTCCCCATTTCCAATAAAACTCACAAAGGGAAAGAAGTCCAAGACTTTGTAAGTGAGTTATTCCCTATTGGAAAGCATCAAGGTGATCAAGAAATTTGTAAGGCTGCACCAAAGATGACACTTCTTATAGGCACTAAGGCAACTCCAGTCTTGCGTTATGTGCCAAAGTCACAACGAAAAGAGGGGGATTCATTATTTGAGGCAACAACCAATAAAGGGAAATCTCCTCTTTTAAGGGTTGACCTTAAGACATTGCAAGAAGACTTAGTTCTTCCAGCCCATGCCATTTCAAATATAGTGGTCTCTAAACCATCTCTTAAAGGGTTTGTGAAGGCATCCACGTCAGTACCCACTACATCACAGATTGACAAGGTAAATTCTTTTATAATTGGGTGACAACCGGATGGATGCTATGATCTCATTGTTTGTAAGCTTTTAGAGAATGCTAGATATGAAAAAGGAGAGCTGTGACAACTGGATAAACTTTCTCCTGCATAAACTGGTGATATAATACATAGATTAACTACAACACAATGCAAATTACAAATGACAGGAGAGTGCTCCCATCAAGAGCTGGTATTGTGTCCACTCCCCCTAAGCCTATTCACATTTCTAGCAAAAAGAAAGCATCCAGTCATCACATTATTATTAAGGTTGTTGATAAACCAAAGGAAAGGAAGTAAACACCATCACACTCTTTTGCCTTTAATCGGATTGGTAGGGCAACTTCACGTACCTCAAATTTTTATCAATTAGGGGGGCAAGTGGCCATGTCTAATCAGCAAACTCGGTTATGGAAAAGGTCTACACTCTCATGCCTTGGTCCACAGTCTTACAATGCCAAACTAAAAAATGGCATCCAAAGATGGCACTAACAAAAGCTAGATTGTACTATGGCTAAAGGGTGTGATGAGCCAAAAAGTTTAATCCCTTCTCGCATGAAATAGAGAATGAAGTTATAAGTATCTGTAGAAAAAACTTTGGTTTTTAGGCAACACACTGTGGTTTTCATCAATCAGCTAAGCTAAATCTCAATGGTGAGAAGGAGCCTATGTAAGATCGGGATTCCGATAATCACTAGGAGGAATCTGAAGACATTGCTTCAATCAATCATATTACAGTCCAAGTGGTTGAAGAACCTTCCTTAAATGATGAACTTGAAGAAGCTCCTCCAGTGTTCGAAGAAGGGGGGCAAGCAACTGTTGATGAACTCAAGGAGTTATACCTTGGCACTGAAGAGGACCCTTAACCCACTTATATAAGTGCTTCATTAAGTCTGGAAGAAAAAACATCATACCTCAAATTGCTCCAAGAGTATAAAGATGTCTTCGCTTGGAGTTACAAGAAAACGCTTGGACTTGAGCCCAAGGTGGCAATTCACAATTTCGTTGTCAAGCATGGTGTATGTCTTATCAAATAGGAATAACGCCGCTTTCAGCCTGAGTTGCTTCCACAAATTGAGGTTGAAATCAATAAGTTGATTGAAGCAGGCTTCATCCGAGAAGTAAAGTACCTAACATGGATTGCCAGCATAGTATCAGTGAAGAAAAAGAATGGGCAAATATGGGTATGCATTGATTTCAGAGACTTGAATGATGCATGTCCTAAAGATGATTTTTTCCTTCCCATCACTGAACTCATGGTTGATACCACTACAGATCATGAAGTATTGTCTTTTACAGATGGCTCATCAAGTTACAATCAAATTTGAATGTCACCCAAGGATGAAGAGTCAATTGCGTTTCGCACTCCAAAAGGGATATACTGCTACCGTGTTATGCCCTTCGGCTTGAAGAATGCTGGAGCTACTTATCAACGCATCATGCAAAAAATATTTGATGATATGCTTCATAAAGTTGTTGAATGCTTCATGGATGATTTGGTTGTAAAGTCCAGAAAGAGGGCAAACCATTTAAAAGATCTACGTGACATCTTTAATCGATTGCGGAGATATCAACTGAAGATGAATCCCTTAAAGTGTGCATTTGGAGTTACTTTAGGAAAGTTCCTTGGCTTCATAGTTCAACATTGTGGCATCAAAATTGATCAATCAAAAATTGAAGCCATCCAAAACATGTCAGAGCCTAAAGATGTATACGAGTTGAAAAGCTTGTAGGGAAGACTTGCTTACATTCAAAGGTTCATTTCAAACTTGGCAGACCGTTATCAACCCTTTAATCGGTTAATGAAGAAAAACACACCCTTCGTGTGGGATGATGCTTGTAGGAATGCTCTGAAGAAAATAAAAGAGTATCTCATTAAGCTACCAGTCTTAGCTGCACCAATTCTAGGAGGCCATTGATTTTTTACATTATAGCACAAGAGCAGTCGTTGGGGGCACTTCTTACAGAAGTCAATAATGAAGGCAAAGAAAATGCTCTTTACTACTTGAGCCGGACTCTATTAGGAACAGAGTTAAATTACTCGCCCATTGAGAAGACATGTCTTACTCTCATCTTTGCTACAAAGAAGCTTCAACACTACATGTTGGCACATATTGTTCGACTCATCTCACGTGATGATCCCCTCAAGTACATCGTGACAAGGCCGTGAAAGGACAAGCCTTAATAGATTTTCTTGCTGATCACCCAATCCCAGCAAAGTGGGAATTATCTGAAGAGTTGCCTGATGAAAAAGTTTTTTACTTTAATATTCCACCAGCATGGAAAATGTTCTTCAATGGTGCTGTATGCAAAGACAGAGAGGGGGCAAGAGTGGTGTTTGTCACCCCACAGGGAGAAGTATTACCTTTCTTCTTTACTTTAATGCAATTGTTCTCAAATAATGTGATTGAATACCAAGCACTCATCATCGGGTTGGAGATGGCCTTAGAGTTGCAGCTTCGCTAACTTAATGTACGAAAGCCAGACTTGATTCCATATCATGGTTATGCTTGTCAGCTTTTAGAACAATTTGAAGATATCACCATTGAACATGTGCCAGGAAATAAGAATAAACAAGCGAATGTCTTAGCAAATCTCGCAGCTACTTTAGCTTTGCCTGAAGAAGAAACAACCACTGTTCCTGTTTGTCGACGATGGGTACTACTCCCTTTGGCATACTCTGGGGATGAGCATCAACACAATAATGTTGTCTCTGTGTTTGAAATTGAAATTAAAGACTGGAAACAACCACTCATCGACTACTCGTAATATGGGAAGCTACCAGATGACCTAAAGCATAGGACTGAAATACGGTGACGTGTGCCCTGATTTTTATACTTTAACTGTCAACTTTATCATTGTTCTTTTAATGACGTTTTCATGAGATGTCTTGTAAATGATGAAGTTCAAGGAGCTCTTGAGGATGCACATTCTAGAGTATGTGGAGTACATCAATCTGGACCAAAACTCCATGACCAATTGAAAATGATGAGGTTTTACTGACCAACAATGATGAAAGATTCGATGGCATATGTGAAGCGACACCAAGCATGTTAATTCCATGGAGATTACATTTGTTAACCTCTAGAACCACTACACCCTATGGTTGCCTCTTGGCCATTTGACAAGTGGGGACTCGATGTAGTTGGTCCACTCCCAAAGTCATCAAAACAACATCTCTACATCTTGGTTGCAACAGACTATTTCTCAAAGTGGGCTAAAGTTGTGCCCCTCAAGGAGGTAAAGAAAGAAACTATAGTACAATTCATCAAGAATCACATTGTCTTCCGCTATGGAATCCCGTGGTATATTGTCACAGATAATGAAAAGCCATTCAATAACAACTTGGTGGACCAATTCCGTGACAAGTTTAGGATAAAGCAGCAACTGTCTACCATGTACAATGCTTCAGCCAATGGACTTACTGAAGCATTCAACAAGACTCTTTGCTACTCGAAAAGACGGTGTCCAAGTCAAAGAAAGATTGGCATTAGCGAATTGACATACCGTTATGGGCATATCGCACATCATTTCAAACTCCTACCCACTCTACGCCTTATGCCTTGGTGTATGGTGTAGAAGTTATTCTTTCACTAGAACATGAAATTCCATCACTGTGGATCGTTATCCAAGAAGGACTTACAAATGATGAAAATGCAAGGCTGCGGCTTGCATAACTTGAGGCACTAGATGAAAAGAGGTTGGAAGCACAACAAAGATTTGAATGTTACTAGGCTCGCCTCTCTCGTGCATTCAATAAAAAAGTTCGACACTGGTCTTTTCAAATTGGAGACTTGGTGCTTGCAGTTCGGTGACCCATCATCCTGTATCACCGTTTAGGAAAGAAGTTTGATCCAAAATGGGATGGACCACATATGGTAAGAGAAGTCTACTCCAATGGTGCATATCTCCTCGTCACACCAGATGGACTGCATCTCGACCCCATCAACGGAAAGTTTTTCAAAAGATATTATCCTTGAAAATCTTGTAATACTCTTGGCCCGCAAGAGTATAAACTGTGTACGACCTCAAACAAAAAAAACATTGTACTGCTCTTGGCCCGCATGAGCATAAACTGTGTATGAAAAAATATAATCCAATATCTTGGGTTCCCCCACCACACTCTTGGCCTACAAGAGTATAAATTGTGTATGGTCCAAACAAAAAAAACTTTTACTGCTCTTGGCCCGCATGAGCATAAACTGTGTACGGCAAAACAGAACCCAACATCTTGGGTTCTCCACCATACTCCTGCCCCACGAGAGTATAAAATATGTATGTCCCCAAACAAAAAAAAGCTTGTACTACTCCTGGCCCGCATGAGTATAAACTGTGTACAGCAAAATCAAACAAAAAATCTTGTACTACTCCTGGTCCACAAGAGTATAAACTGTGTACGGCGGCCCAAATAAGAGAAATCTTGTAATAATCTTAGCCTGCAAGAGTATAAATTGTGTACAGCCCAAATAAGAGAAATTTTGTAATACTCCTGGCCCGCAAGAGTATAAACTATGAACAGCCAAAACAAAGAATAAATATTGTACTACTCCTAGATTGCACGAGCATAAACAATGTACGGTAATATCCAACATCTGAAAGTGCAATCAATGTAAGAGGTTCAGCCACACTTGCAAGAAAAAAATGCGTACCTTCACATAATTGTAATTTACCTCATAAGCATTCCTTGAAGGATAAGGACTCGAGATAGAAGGGTGGAGGCTTCTTCGTTGTTCTTCAGAAATCCTAACACTAGTCGGTTATCTCTAAGACCACTTCCTTTTGACCATAGAATATATCCAATGTCAAGGTAAGGGACGATAAGACCATCCATCCTGCTAAGATGAATGACGAATCCTTATCCTAAGATCACCCCCCTCGACTAAGCTCCGTGTCAGAGGTGAGGTGAAGATGTCAATCCCATCCCGCTAAAAGGTAGAGGGTTATTGGCTGATAAGTTTCTTGTATGCTGAAGCAGAATGTAATGTCTCTGAACTTGAACTGTGAAGGCTTTTTGGCTGTTCTTCAGAAATCCTAACACCAGCCGGCTATCTTTATGACCACTTCTCTTTTACCATGGAATATATCCAATGTCAAGGTAAGGGACAATGAGATCATCCATCCTACTAAGATAAAGGATGAATCATTATCCCAGGATCACCCCCCTCAACTAAGCTCCATGTCAGAGGTGAGGTGAAGATGTCGGTCCCATCCCATTAAAAGATAAAGGGTTATTGGTCGATAGGTTTCTCGTATGCTGAGACGGAATACTGAAGGATTTTCCTACAAAGAGACACAAGAAGAACATGGTACAAAACAAGTTTATATTTGAAAGTAAATGTACCTCATAAGGACCCATGTTTACTCAACCAAGTTAAGAAAATTTCTTCAAGTCAAAGTGTTTCTAATGCAGACAAGTCTGTTGCTCTTAGAATTTCATGATGATAATGCTTTGATTTCGAGGAAGTGTCTATAGTGACATGTCCAGTTGAAAGACCTATAGGAAAAAGAAGAAGAGGGTATGCAGTCAAGCAAGATGACGATGTTGGATGAAGATGCAGGGTCAGGCTTCAATGAAGAAACACACGGTGAAGTAAAGGGCACGGGTGGACGCAACATATCTTAAATTTGTACCATATAAAAAGTAATAAACAACATAGATTTGGCTGATCAACTCATACTCATGCAACTCTGATACGCAACGATGACTGAAGGCAGCAACAACTTTGACAGTAAGGATGCCTGATCTACTAGGGTATGATGGAATATCAACCATTCAACCTCATGGCCATCATCCGCTCTTTGTCAGAACGATCTCACAAACACTTGTCAGCATTAATACCAAAAGGAAGTAGTGCCTCTATAGATCATCTGCAATATTGAACGGCAAGGGAGAGAGCTAGAATGGGAGAATGATTGTCTGTTTTGAGACAGACCTCTATTATCGTGCATTGATTGACACATGATGTGTTTTTGAATTTG
>JAOXJP010284876.1:0-19225 GCA_025762735.1 Platanus orientalis | reverse complement strand
CTGAGTGATGGATAATGAGCTCTAGGCTTTTGAAGGTAAAAGGGTAAAATGATAATTTTTCCACCTATGATGCTTTGCTGAAGGACTTACAGAGGCTGGAAAACTTGCTGATAACATGGATGGAGTTCTTAAATGTAGACCCTCAAAGTCCTGTTGATGCTTTTGTGAGATTAGGGTTTGACCTGAAATTATGCATTTGAGCTGTAATAAGGTGCTTTGACTAGTTCATTCACGGCTAGAGTATCCAGAGTTTTCTCTTCCTAAACCAAGGGTGTTTAAAGTCTTGATGCATGAATGTTGTTATGTTGTCCTTATGCTATCAACTGACCTGAGTCAAAATTTGGGTGCTAACACTAAGGTTGGTTGAATAGGTTCTAGAGGTTCTGGGGGATAAAAATTTTCAGCAAAAAAATTTCTAACCTTAGGGGATAAGTTGACCATTGAGTATCAAACCCTTTAGGGTTTCTAAAACTCTACAAAAGGAGCTCAATCCCTTTAAATGAAAGAGACTTGAAACTCTAAGAGATACTATGCTCATTTTTGCTGAAAAACGTTCAAGAAAATAGGGATTTTTGTGCTTGTACTCTAAGAGAGAGGATTCTCTCATCTTTAGTGGTTGATTGAGTTTACCCATAAACTCTTAAGCTTGATTTGCATACAAATCAAAGGAAGTTTATGCATTGGGGATTCAAACCCTCAACCCTCCAAAAGCTCCAAGCTTTAAAGACATAAAATGAGGTAACTCCACTCTTAGCTTTATATTTGTGTGAATATTAAGCTAGGTCGTTAGATGTTGATTGCTTGGAGCATTGATTTAGTGTGGAATTAATTAAAATACTATTCTATCTTGGGGTAACCACATTCTTGATCATTATTTCTCTTTTATAAAAATTTTAGGAGAAAAATCTATGAGGCACTAATTCTTATTTGCTAGTAGAGATTGTCTCATTGTGAACCCTTTGCATATAAGCCTTCATAGAGGCATTTACTGATATTCCTCACTTGATATAATTTAAAGAAATTGATATTGTGCTGAAAATTGGAAAATCAGCCTATAGAGAGGCATATGTTTAGGAATTGAGTCCTATTATCTAAATCATCTTTTATGTGATTGTACCTTCATCAGAGCCACTAGAGGTTTTCTTACACTCGTCGGAGCCACCGAGTGTGTATCGATAGTGAACGGAGTTCACTAAATTGAAATTTGTTGTTGGGTTTATTAATTTTCTTGTAATAGTGTGTGAACTATTAATAAAAATTAAAGTAGCTTAGAGGTGAGCTTTTGGACAGTGATGTAGGCCTAGATTGGCCGAACCACTATAAACTTTGTCTCTTGTGTGATTGAATTGTATTGCTTTGTTCAATTTCATATTGTATCTAAATTCATTGCATGCATAAATTGAATAACAGGATATATCAAAATTTTAATATAATTCATTCATCACAAATCTATTAATTGAGACAATTCAAAAGTGAACAAAAAAATTGATAGGGCTAACAATTAGAAAGAATTTAAAAAGAAAAATTAGTGTAATCCTGTTCACCCCTCCCCTCTAGGATTTTAGGACATTAAAACTTAGAATTTCAAAAAATGCATTCAAAGTCCTTACATTGTTTTGACTTAGTACATTGCATTCGTGCTTGGCTTGACCCTATTCAGTTGTATGGTTTGTATGATTACTTATAAGCCTGTTAAGCTCACCCATATGACAACATTTTTTAGATTGAAGCCTTAGAGGATTGTGGTGTGATTGGGAGGTGCAAGGCTATTGAAGGAAAGGCTTTTTAAAGTTTTGAGATAAGAGAGTAGAAATAAGATAGCACACTCAAACAGCTAAATAACTGAAGTCGTGACTAGATGAAACTTCTAATAAATAAATATCTAGATTGGACCCGAGATGGTGTTGTTGGGCAATAATACTTACGAATGTTGGCCATTCATGTAATCAGTTTTTTCGATGCTTGAAAATAAAGGGCTAAAGCGCACTCAATCTAAAAGAAAAAACACTGTAGTAATAAGGGTTACTTCATGACTAGAAGAATAAAGGAATTGATCATGATTGGATCCTTAAGGATAAATTAGAGGGAGATTTTAATCGCAACAAGATTTAGATGTACTGGGACCTTTACAGTTGTAGAGCAAGGGTATTGGCACTCAAGGGGAGAAAATGAAGTCCACTAAGGTTGATGAGTTTCCCCCTATAATTTGGTTGGTTGTGACTCCAAAGACTAACACTCACAAAATTGTATAAGGAAACCATGGAGGTGGTTTCCCCCAAGAGGGCTTACCGTGAAAACTCATTGTCCCCTACCTTTGTGATTGATAGAATTTTAGATTTTAGGCCTAACCTAATTTGGGATGTTAGTGTCTTGTGAGGACTTCGTGGCGGACATTACCCGTGATTAACAATTTCATGGGGTGCCCCTTTAGACTCCTGAGAGAATGAAGGTCCTTCTTGTAGCCCTTATGGATAAGGGAGATGGATATGGAAGATTGCCTTTTAACTAAGAGCGAGGAGGATGGAGCAACAGAAGCTACCGGAGGGAAGCTTACAATGGATCCCTTAGGTATGAGGATAGAACTTGAAGGTGTTTATCAAGATAAATGATAAATTACTTGGATATGATGGATAAATGGGTGCTTTGATAGACAAATAGGCGGATTATTTTGACAATTGTTTTTAAGAGGGATAGGGTCTAGGGACCACAAGGAGTGATTCAAGATAAAATGGCCAAGGAAGTAGCAATCCTTACTACTAATGATTTTATAAAAATAGGAGGAATAAACTTCACTTGTTGAGGAAGTCTATGCATGATTTTTTTTACCAAATACCTTAATTAGAATGATAAATGAATAATTTACATATTTCTACAAAAAATAAAAAATAACTTGAAAGTACCAATTGGCTTAATTGGTATTAATAATGATGAATGAATAATTTACATTTTTATAATAACTTGAAAGTAGGTAGGATATGAAAAATGTGAAGAATATTCTAAATCTGAAAGAAATGATTTCTATGTACAAAATGGGGTGATTAGTTTGACTTTGGGAAATATGAATGAATGATTTATTTATGTAGGAAGGAGATGAGAAACACCTTAGGGGTAGTTTGATTGTGGAAATTTTAAGCATGATTTTATTAGAATTAATGGGGAGTGATCGTTTGACTTTGGAAAATATGAATGAATGATTTATTAGAAAATGAGATGAGAAATAACTTGAAAGGAGGTAAAATATATAAACTTTGAAAAAAAATTCTAAACTAATTTTAAGGGGATGATTTTTTTCATTTGGCCTATGATTTGATTTATAATTAAGGGGGAGTGGTTAATTTGGCCTTTGAAATTTGAATGAAAGAATTACTTGACCTTTGTACAAAATGATTTGGTTTATAATTTATGGAGAATGATTAGTTTGGCTTTGGATATAGGAGAGAATGAATGATTTGGCCTATGTACAAAATGATTTGATTTAGAATTAATGGAAGTGATTAGGCCTTAAATGTATAAAAGAATGATTTTAGAAAAATATAAAATGGGATTAAAAATAACAAGCAAGTATAACTTGAAAATGTGCTACATTTAAGTAGAATAATTGGAGAGGCTAGATCTTTTATTTTTAATAGGGTTGTCAATTGGGCTGGGTAGGCCCGAAGCTTGACTTGACCGGCTTGAAAAATGGGTTGGTTGGGCAAGTTGAGTTTCACGTTAGACCTGGCTCAAGCTCAAATTTTTTGGGCTGGCCTCGGGACCAAATTCCCTAAGCCCGAAGTCTGGCCTGGCCCGGCCTGAAAACACAATCATGTAGAAGCCCGGCTGAACAAAAGCTAACCCTAATATATGTAGAGTATACACCATCGGATTAAAAGCTAATCCAATAGGGTATAATTATGCCAACTCTAAGAAGTTGCCCTAATCATTATCTTACAATTTGCCCCATCCCCAATCCCCATCCTCCTCCCTCTCTCTTCCTAATTACATCCTGGCAAACTGAACACTGACAATCCGATGTTGATGACTCCCCATCTTCTGATTATGGTGATCACAAACGATAGCATACAAGGCATTGCAAAAGCCATTGCTGATCCAACGCCAATGACTTTGGTCTGTTAGATTCTGATGATCACATGCGAGAGAGGAACTGGTCATTGGGAAAATTGTATGATGACAACCATGAGGAATCAAGTAAACACAAAAACTCTGGCTGAAACTTTCTTTAAAAATGATCTCTGTTGAAACTTCTATTTCTAACAACTTGTTGCAATAACCCATTGATACATGTCATGTGTAACCTCTCTAAGATGATAAAATGACACACCCCTCCTGAATTCAAGCAAAGCATTTAAAAGTTCTTCCCACATGAATCAAGAAGATGAAGAAGGTTAGTGAGGATATTCAGATGATATGAGTTGATGCTCCACAAATTAGGTTGGCAGTGCAGATTGCTTAGAAGATGGGAATCCCTTCAACAACATTCTGGCCCACTTCTATAGGGATCAGGGCCTAATCCTTCATATTCCAAGGGTAATTAAGGATGGAATCATTTATGCAATTGTGGATACATGCGGAGGAGTAACTAGGGATGGGCATGGGCCAGGGTCGGGCCGAGGCTGGGGCCCGTAAATTTTTAATAAACTTAAGCCTGGGCCCAGCCTAATTAATTAATTTGGCCTCGAGTTGGGCTTCGGGCTAGCCCATGAATTTAAAAAAAAAATGTAATGTTGAGACTGCAAGATGTGTTCTTCTCTCAAGTAACGAACTATATTGATGGAGATAACGGAAAGAATGCCTTTGTGCTTCAGATAGGTGGAAGACCTTCAAGATGCTCTAGAACTTTAGAGCTTTGCCTTATCTCTACAGCTTTCTCTTGCTTAAAGACTTCTGCTAATGGTCCCTTCATTCTTGTATGATGGAGTATTTATAGACTTTGAGGTTGGTTCATCCACACCAATGATTGGTTGTTGATTGGATTTTCATACCTTTTTATGTCTTGTTATTTCCCTTTTTGGAGAGATAACAATTTAAGGAATTTTTTATATTCCTTAATTGACATATCTTCCTTTATTTTCCCTAGAAAATCAATTTAGTGGATATTCTTTCATGTGGAACCCACTTAGGCTCTGTCTTGGACTTTGCACCTGTTAATAGGCTTAACACGCGGGCTGAGTGGTTTATGGTTTGAGTTTACTAACCCAAACCTTGGCTCAATGGATTTGTCCCTTCAGTTGGGCCTAATTTGCATATTTGAGACCCACGTGTAACTGTAGGGATTTTTGTGTATATTTGTTAGGGTGCAAGTCCTTATTTGTTATTTGGACAAATTTTAAGTGTCTACAAAAGCTCCCTAAGAATCTAGCGACTAAAGCATAGATGAAGCAAATGACGTTCATGCATCCTTGATCCGTATAGTGCCGAGGGACCAAGTGCAAGTGATGGTAGACTGCTGCTAGACTCTTTTTTATTATTTTATTTACAGCAAGCTAGAAATGACTCAATCCACCATCGCCAAGGATGTGGTGACGGAAGCATAGATGACGCAAATGACATTGAGGCATCCTTGATCCCTATAATGCCAAGGGACCGTTGCTGGACTCCTCATTTTTTGTCTTACACCAAGCTAGAGAAGACTCAATCCACCTTCAAGAAGAATGGAAGGGGTTGTCAATGATCATATCATTCGTGACATGAATGGAGAGTTCTATCATGAAGTGCAAATTGAGCTAGCCAACACCATATTAGCCAGTAATCGGATGGTATGCGTACAAATCCCTTGAGATGAGACCAAGCGGAAACATTACTCACATGGGGACACTTAATTTTAATCATATAAGGGAGCCACCTTTCTTATGTGCATCATCCTGGCTGGTTATGTAAGTGGTGACAATCCTATATATAAGTTGGTATTTGGTAAGGAAATGTTGACCGCAAAAGTATCGGGATCACCCAACTTGCTTAAAATCTAGAAGACATATGATGCTGACACATGTGACGCAGCCCACTCAAACATGACGACTTAAATTGTGTTGTGTGAAAATTATTATCACGTATGACAAGGCTGTTGTTGTGCTGTCTAACAAGAGTTTATTTTGATGATCACGATTTATTTGGTGGTGCAATTCGCTTCCCATGTGAAGAGAGAATAATGAAGAATATCTTCATGTGTAACAAAACCTCTATTACCCATAAGGGAAGATTTGGTTTTTGGAAGATCTCACCATACTCTTTACTTATGCAAATGGACACGGGAGATTTCTTTCCCCCATCACAAAATCTCAATTTTCTATTTGATGGGGAAATATATCGAGGCCCCAATAAACCGACCCAGATAGGTTAGCCGAGCCTTGACTCAAAAGGGAAGGACCCAAAGAATTCCCGAGGAGACCGACCTAAAGAACTTTCGGGAATCCCCCGACCCAAAAAATAATCGAGGCCATCAGCGAGACACCTAACTACCGGGTACTTAGGCGTAAGGAAACATTAAGTTACTTGTTCTACCCCTTAGCACACGACACCCCGGGTATTACGAAAATAGCCCCGGGATGTTGCTTAGGTCACTTGACATCAAACGACTAGTCACAACCTTGAGGCACCCAATATCCAAGAATCCTCAACAAGCAAAAAGTATAAAGATCCCAACTTCCTAGCCTAGAGATAAGCACAACCTGGAGGTTGTTATCAGGAGAGAATATTCTCTACAGCTGGCTTAACATACTAAAAAAAATGATAGATAGATCAGGGGATGACATGGCAATGAACATAGGGGAAAGCGACATGCGAGATTCGATTTGATACGCCACTACTCAAGCCTATAAAGATAGGTAATGACTTGCCCTCCTGGTATGAGACAACAGAAACCCTAATTTGGAAATCCTCTCTTCTACATCCCCCTGTCATCTAACTTGAACATCGTAGAGCTAGAGGTTGGCCCCCTGTAATCGCCTAGCTTCTTGACCCTCTCTCTCTCTTGGTGTTGTGCAAGGTTCATTGCGTTAGAGACCTAGGCTAGCCGTGCAACCATTTGATGGTGTAGAGGTACTCTCAATCCGATACATCATCACTATTAAAAAGAAAATGACCCATGACCACTTGGCTTCATAGGCTCTCTTCTTTTTGATGTCCTCTCAATGTCTTGGAGTTTTGAAGACATCGTCACATGGATGCTGTCAATTTCTCTACAGGAATGGTTGATCGTTCTCTCCATCTTTATCATTCCCTTCAACTTCTTCACATGTAAACTCGAAGAGTTGAGAGGGAAGATCATATGGCAAGAATCACATTCCATTCCTTGATAGCCCGATTGTGATTGCTAGACCTACACTTATCTCTTCTTGCAAAGAACCTTGTTCCTTTGAGTCGAAGGAACTACAGGTAACTTTTTTATTATTATTAAATATGATGCTTGACCTTCTTACACTTGAGATTTGAAATGCTAGATTCGGCTCGAGAAGACCTATTGTTCATTGATACGTTCATCTCATCTTCTGCATTTAGACCGAAACTTTGTTTCCAAACTTTTCTAATGCTACAAAATCATCATATTGCTTGATCTCTGGTGCCTTGAGTTGAAGCAAGGTCTTCCTCTTTGTGCCATGGTCTTGCATCGCTATTGCAACCTCATCAGATCATGTAGGTACCTTTGTGATGTAATACCGGTCGATCTTGATGTTGAACCAGCGTGACAATGATGGGATCCAATGGCTTGTGGACCATGACAGCAATATCGTTCAAAAATCTCCATCAAGTGCATCATAGCATGACGCATCTCTACCAAGATGTTCATGGCCCCCTGAGACGATCATGGACGCTTTGGGAGACACAGAAAGGAATTAATTTTCCTCCCTCCTCATCCAGGAAGATAGCTACTGGTAATGTTAAAAGGCCCCAATAGCTTAGCAAGCTTTGTCTCATTCATTAAATAAAGGAGAGCATGAATGTCAATGGAGGGTTTTGTTAAAGTTGCCAACATTGGCAGCATATTGAGGATTCCATATACACTTAATCAATGCACCAAAGAGGTCAGATTCTTCAAAACTATTTAGTGACACTGCACAAAATGAATCCATGGTGTTGGAGTCCATTGGCTCCTTGAGTTTTCTACCATGTCAATGAAGGTAAATTTCTTGTTGTCTTCAATCCATTCGATTTTTCCCTTCCTAGGTTTTGATAAGCAATGTTGTAAAATAAAAGAAAGGAATCCTTTTATTTTCTTCAGACCTCAAGCGACCTCTCAAAGAAGTATATTTCTGGTCATGGGATGACCACAGTAGCTGTTGCATATGTGACACAAAAATGTTTTCATTCAACCCACCAAGGTAGACGGTGTTGTGTTGTGCTAAACTAGATGATCAAACCAGAAGCACTTTAGCAAAAGCAGCCACCACTACCTTTCCTTTACATCAACCCCAGCCTGTTTGTGTTTGAGCCCTTCCTCCTTACATGTGGCAATCTCTTCATTATTTCTATTGGATTTTATATGATGCTTCACATTAGCATTATCGGCTTTAAAATGCTACTCTCAACCCATATCATTGGCACCATAACTCCAAAAATACTGCAAAATTGGCCTTGATGGGTGGAATTTGCCCATTTGCAACTGAATCTCAGCATCATCCCAAACAAACCTTGCATCCATGCATTTAATCTAGATATTAATTTTATGACAGCAGCTACTTCATCCTATGATGGATGGAAGCTATCTCGGATTGCATACTTCTCAGGATTGGTGTTGACCAAACTTATTTATGGGTGCTCAACCAGGTTGTCTTTATTCCCTGCCTTGAGCCAATTATCAAAGGATTGGTGATGAGGTTAGGGTGAGGTGGGTTGTTTTCGTAAACACTTTTTTTTAATCAGAAAACCGGTTATACAATCTTCAGGCTGTGGTAATCAAATAATGGTACTACGCCTCAATTTCACCTTGCCATGCACATAGATTTTTTTTTACATAGCCATTTAATGACCATGAACTGTTGTGTGTCAAAATCTTAAGGTTGAACCAAGGTGCCTAATTCTTGAGACCTCAGTTTCCTGCATCCTTGTAATGAATTTGATACGGTTGCAACCCCTTATAGATATTGTTGCTTCCCTTTTATTTTCTTTTCTTTTCTTTTCTATTGAATCTTTGTTGCAGGACACTTCATGATAAACGACAAGACATATGGTTGCCAATTCAAATGAGGAAAAATTTGAGATGTATTATAGCTTTGGATCAATCTCTCGAGTTATCTTCTTTAAAGACTGAACACCGTTGTGAAGATCAATGACTTGTTGCAACAAATAAGTGGCTAAGCTAAGTTGGGACTTTCCCTATCTCACTTCTTATTTCATGAGAATTGAAGACTACTAGTATTTGTGGAGATAGAAGACTCGCATCTATGAAGACATGTGAAGACCCAGGACTTGTAACTACAAAGACTGAGGATTGGCAACACATGTGATGCTCAAAGACATGCATGTGTGAAGATTGAGGACTTGTTGTGAAGGCCGAAGACTTACAACTATCACAAGGAGTTGAGCTTTACTTCCTCTCTCATTCACTCATCCACGAAGACTAAGGACCATTGGCACTTTTGAAGATCAATGACCTATATCAACTAAGGCGAGAAGGATTTGAGCTTTGCTTTGCTTTCTCACTCATCCAGATCATTTATGTGGAGACTAGAGACTGAAGACTTGTAGCTGTAAATACTGAAGATCATCAACATGTGTGAAGGCTAAAGACTTGTGGCTATAACGATCAAAGATCAACAGCATGTGTGAAGGCTAAAGACTTATAGTTATAAAAACTAAAGATCATCAGCATGTGTAAAGGCTAAAGACATGCAAATACAAAGACTATAGACTTGTAGCTTTAAAGACTGAAGATCATCAGCATGTGGGTATGCTAAAGATTTGTCGATACAAAGACTAAAGAATTGTATCCATGAAGATTGAAGATCATCATCACTTCTGAAGACTAAAGACTTGCAAATACAAAGATTGGAGACTTGTAGCTCTCTTGTGAAGATTGAAGACCACCGGTACATGTGAAGACTAAGGACTTGAAGTAGCCAAGGCGAGCAAAGGTTAAGTTGAGTTGGGGCTTCCTCTCTCACTACATCTCTTGTGAAGATTCAAGACTGTCACATGTAACACAATAGCAACAATCCTAGCTGAATAGAGATTTTCCATCGGTATGAGATTTCTTCAAAAGCATATGGCACTTCAACGACCTTCTCAGTCGAATGGACATTTTTCATCGGTGTGAAATTTCTCTAAGGCATGTGATGCTACAACGACAATCCTCAGCCGAATGGATATTTTCCATCAATATGAGACTTCTTCAATGGTCTGTGACACTGCAACGACAACTTTTAACCAAATGGATAATTTCCATCAGCATGAGACTTCTTTAACAACATGTAACTTTGCAATGGAAATCTCAGTCGAATGGATATTTTCCATTGGTATGGGATTTCTTTAAAGGCATGTGACACTTCAACGACCTTCTTAGCCAAATAGAAATTTTCCATCGGTATGAGATTTCTTCAAAGGGCCTTCAAATTTGTATTGAGCACCTTTCCAAATTTCTGAAAGCAGCATGGCACCTTTTTGAATTTGACATAAAGTGTTGGAACATAACCTTGTCTGAATATCGGATGGCCCATATCCTTGATAGTCCATATCCTACTTGTCTTGTACATATTGTGAAGCTTTAACCACCTAAAACCTTTGATTTGGTTTGGTTATTCACAATTTAGGCTGATGTGGGCCTAGACCTTGGGTTAGGGAACTTGAAGTATTAGGTTTCATTTTGTTGTCTGCAATTTATGCTCGTGTGGGCCAGTGGCATGGTTTGGGAATCCGAGATGTTGGGTTATATTTTTTTGTACGCAGTTTATGCTTGTGCGGGTTACAAAGTTTTTTTTGTTTGGGTCATTCACAGTTTATACTCTTAGGGGCCAGGAGTAGGAGTGAGCATGGGCCGGGGCCAGCCCGAACCTGGCTCAACTTGGCCTAATGTTTGGCTAGTAAAGGCCCGGCCTGAGGCCTAAACTATTTTTAAGGGTCGAGCTTGGGCTTACCTCAACCCGACCCGAGGCCCAAACTTTTCTATATATTATATATATTTGTATTATATACAACTTATTAAGGGATTGTTTGGCAGCCACTTGTAATGTAATCATTACATTTAAAATTTCTAAGGCATTTGTAACCATATAGTAATGGTTCAAAATGAACCCTTTCAAATTTATACTTATTTTATGAATTCATTCAAATTTATACTTGATACCATATAACATATCATTTTATAAAAAACCTAAGATGATTTCATTTCTAATTTTTTTTTTTCAAATCAATAAAAATCTGAATGAGTTCACTTTGAACCATAACTTTATGGCTATAAGTACCTTAGAAATTTGAAATGAAATGATTACATTATAGGTGGCTATCAAATAGGATATAAGTCTTTCAATTATAAATAATTCATAGCTCAATTTGTAAAAAATAAATTACAGAAGGTCTTATGTTCAACTCTTAGTGAGATCAATGATTTTATATAGTAAATAATTCTTAGAATTTAAGTATGTAGTTTTCTAAGATTTTAAAAACTAATAATATCTTGTAGCTTAATTGATAATGCATTATTAAATTATTTAGTAGCTCATGAGTTCAAATCTCAACCTCATAATTCTTGTTTTATGAAATTCATGGGCATGCCCAAGGCTCGATGAAACTGATAGGGTCAGGCTTGGGCCTAGATATTAAAAAAATTCTGAACCCAAGCCCAGCCTAAGCCCGATGCCTAATATAGAGGGCCTAGGCTAGGCCTACTGTAACACCAAATTTCGAGCCTCTTCGATATGATTATGAGGTGAAATTCGTTGGACAAATTATCTAGCCGTTTTAGAGGCTAGTTTATTATTTTATGAGTGGGGAACTAAGACTCCAAGTCTAGAAGACTTGTTAATTACAATCGTTTAGCACAGTCAACCTCTGATTAACTCCAAGTTGCTCACCTTGTATTATATCAAGAGTTTGCAAAAAAATGAAAGAGAGATGAAGAGCAAAGAAGATGATATTTTTATATATAAGATGGCATTTGCTTATACATTGGCAGATTTACCTATCCATAGTTAGGATCAATGATGGGCTTCCTATGATGTCTTCTTTGAAGAGATGGCAGAGGTGTAATGGATGTGCCTTCTCTTTTTGAAAGAGAGGTAACTTATAGATCTTTCAATGGATGTATGTAACTTGCCTCTTCAACTTCCAAGGTCTTTTCTCATTCTTCCTTGAATCTCTTGTGCATTCTCTCTATTCTCTCTATTCTTTCTTTTTTTATTCTCTCTCATCTCTCTTTTTGGTCTTCTCATGCATGCTAGTTTTTATAGGTCACAGAAAACAAGCCCTAAGGAGAGTCCTCCTTTGAGGCAAACTCTATCTCTTCCATATCTCTTATATTAAGGTGAGATTTTTCAAATCTTATCCCAAATATTTAGGTGATTTTTCTCTACGAGAATCTACCTTCTTCCACCTTCTGGGCAGTTAAGGGACTCACAAGAGTCGTAGTTATCCAAAATAACCATTTCGAGAAGAGATAGAACCGATTTTCAGTTTCTGGTTTCCGCAGTGTGTGAAAAAAACTTTTTTAGTTCATTCGCACACACTTTTTGGGTGAGAGTGAGTAACCGAAACTCTTCCTTTCATGATGAATAAGGAATACAATTTTCATTTGCCATCATTGGTGCGGCGAGTGAGAATCAAATCCACATTCGCGCATAAATTTTAGGTTCCAACAATTGCCCCCTTGATAAATGCATCATGAGTGCAACCAGGAGACAGTGTATTTTTTGAGGAAAAAATAACGGATTTCAATTATTTTTGTCAATACGCCTTCTTTATTTGTTCCCCAGACTTTTTAAATTCTTTATCATTTGACAAACATACCCCCACAAGTATATAAATCTATTTTCTTCCTTAGCTCATCCTTTCAGAATTCATTCACAGTAGAGCTTCGTTCAGACATTCCTTTCTTGAAATCGTGAGTTCTTTCTTCATTTTGTTTTCTTTTCCCTTTCTTTCTTTTGGATGATCATATGAGGCAGATTGCTTCATAGAAGAATGCCATCTTATTTTTTCTTTCTCTCTTGATTTTGATCAAGAAGGTCATTTTCAGGACAAACATCAAAACTGTATATTCCACTCTTCATCTTCCCTATAGTTTTAATCATCATCCTCATGATGATTGCCACGCTTGCAACTCATTCATGGCCTCCTGGTTTATCTAGTGAGTTGCCTGCTTGAGTGGGCTTGTGATCTGCGAATGACTCCTCTCTTCATTCACGAGTTGAGTTTTAGGCATATAATGTGAGCGAATGAGATTTTTAATCCATATTCACCCACTTTTCATGTCATTCGCGAGCTACTTTTCATACTGAGAAAATTTGTTTCTTTCATCCCTTTTCAAGTAGTGGTGCCCAAACGTAGGTCCTCAAGGATAATTAGAGGTGAATCTTCCACTCCTCCTATTAATATTCATCCTAGAAAGATGAGGCTTAGGTCTTGGACCAACCTGAGATCAACTTCTATGTCAGGACCAATTCGTAGTTCCATAGGGAGGCCAAGCCACCTTGTTGATCCAGTGCCAATTATAATTGATTCATCAGACTCTAAGGAAAATCACCCAGTGATCAACTCAATTGATTCTGGAGAAGATACTTTTACACAAGTTGCTGCATCATTGCCAGAGACTGAAGTTTCTTCTAATCCTGACGTGGAATTGGAGGACTTTTGTGATAACGCGAGACGATCACGTGAGGCTCATGGTCATCTTTTACAAGACCTTATTGAGATAAACCTAATAGTAATCTCTTTACCATGCACCCAGGATAAAGCTTTGACTTGCTTGGACGATGTAGAAATGTATTTCGAGAATGCCAAGATCAGAAGAACCATAGAGTCTCTCTTGAGCTCTTTGACTGACATTGCACAGGCTGAGGAAACCTTAAGACTTACTCAACCTACTCCCAACCTCAAGGCCCTTATTAAGGAGTCGGAGGAGAGATAGTTAATCTAAACCAACACCATGCAGAATTAACTCACTTGGAGAGTTTGGCAAGTGCAGAGTTGGCGATGTTGGCTGAACGTTTTCATTATATCAAGATGGAATATTCATGTCTTTGGGATCAACTGAATGGTTATTACGTTATGTTGTATGATAGCGAGGACACTGTTGAACATAAAGAACAATTGATTGCCCAAGCCAAAGCTATCATAGCCAAAGACAAAGAGGTGGATGTAATGAAACCCATCCTAAAGAAGTGGCCAAGCGAGTTAATGTTGATACCGTTCTTCAGCAACAAACCCCACTTGCTCAAGAGCTTTGTGATAAACTCAAGGCCTTCATCTTATCTTCTCTGGTTGCAACGGATGTTTATTTGTTTCTGCTCTCCTTTTTTCTTTATATCAAGAATGGCCTTGTAATCACCCTTTTCTAATATCATCAATACATCATCCTTTTGTGTCTTCATAATTTCCATCTTTTGATTGAAAGCTTCATTTTTTTTCAAATTATTTCCTTTGCTCGCATTATGAGAGTTGAGCAGGATAAATTTTAGAATTGACATTATAAGAGTCGTAACTACTTAACATTGTAAGAGTTGAGTAGGATCAACTTTATAAGAGTTTGGAATATTACTGACATTATAAGAGTCGTAGCCGGCTGACATTATAAGAGTCAAATTTGGTAGACATTATAAGAGTCATTTGTGGTTTTGACTTTATGAGAGTTATACATGGTGGATGTTATGAGAGTCCCATGTTATAGGGTTGCCTGCAAAGGTTATAGGCATTATAAGGGCCATATGTCGTTTGACATTATGAGAGTCGAAAGAGGTCACCTTCAGAGGTTGAGTGCAACTATTTATTGGCATTATGAGAGCCGAATATACTTGACTTTATGAGATTCAAAGACCAGGAGCCATAATTGTATGGGCCATTTTCAAGTATCATGCTAAAATGGTATCGAATCGCTATTTTATGAAAAGCACTTAAGTCGCAACGGTCAGATCCAGATCTCGCAATGGGATGAAACCATCACTTTGCCCTCTTCCTAAGGCATCCCTCTCTGAAAGATTGCGGCTGCTCATGTCTATAAATAAAAGTGTTGCGCCCTATGCCCTTCTCATTCTTCCAGATTTTGTGTTTGTAGACATGGCTCCCAAGAGGAAGGCTGCTCCCATTCCTAAAGTGGGAGAACCATCCGGTTCACTAGTGAAACAAGATGAGTCCTCCTTAATGGAGAGGGAGGGTCCTGAGCCCTTACTCGCGCAAGGTAGGCATTAAATTCCTTGATGACCCAACACTCAGTCTTCTTGCTTCTTATGGCTGTAATGATGTTCATTGTTTTTACAGATGTGATAAGGACCCCTGCTGTCAAAGAGGTAGAGGCACAAGTCAATAAGGCTCGCCAAGAATGTGACGCACTTATCAAGCATTTGGTGGGCTTGTCTGCTGAAGAGGCAGACGTCCCCTTTGTCTGTCAAGAAATTTTAGACACGCTAGACCACATAAAGTCTTGTGTATATAACTCTAAGTTCAAGGGCACAGTGATGTGTCTCCTTTATGCGCTATCTGAACTTCACGAAGCGAAGGACATCAAGGTGTTGAAGGGACCTAAATACGACATTCGCATGCACCTCCAAGAAGAGGAGATCAAGATGGCTGATTTGACCGCCCAGCAGACCCGTGTGTTAGGCAAGATTGAGCTGCAAGTGAGGGATGTCGATGAATTAATGGCACAAATAGAAGCATTGAAGGAGGGCTTCAACAAAGTAATGAATTGTCTGGAGTCTCATAAGAGGTTCGTTGATCATGTGGGCAACTCTATTCGCCAAGCCATCTATATGGTGGACCGTTGCAGGGGCGAGTTAATGAGTCGGGAGATGGACCATCGTGATGGGGTTTCCCAAGAAACTATTCGTAATCTGAATGTGGCACAATCAAATGTCGATGCTGCCAATGATGCCCTAAAAGTGAATGCGGAAGTGCTGCCTTTGTTGCGTGCCAAGCTCCTAGGATTTAGTAGTCCTAACATGGCAAGAGACTGAAGTGTGATGCCGACATAGGATATTTTCAATTGTACTTTTATTTTTGCAAAAAATTTTGTGTGCATTAAATTTACACTTCCAACGCATTTACACTTCTTATGTTTGTGCATTTCCCCCCTCCCTTTGAGAAATATATCATGTAGTGATTGAACATAATGATGTAGTTCTCAAAGATAGATTGTGATATGAATGATGATGGGTCTGCGCCTGTCTTGTTATGGCAGGCTACTTACATACCCTGGAACAAGATCAAGCCCAATCATAATTCGATTATGGGATTTTGGATGTTTTATCCCTTTTTTGCCCCTAATGGTTGCCCATTAGGACTAGGGTTCACTTAATTATTGCATCATATTGTCATTGATGGTTTTCAATGCGATCAGCGAAAATTTAATCTTACTGTGAATGGATTATTTTACTCGTGGTGCCCGTGCAAGTTGTCGTCATGCCCTTTCCATCACGCGTTGTTAAATGTGTCCCTTTTTTGCCCTTAGGATCCCTTAACCTAAGACTGGGGGTGCCTAACTTTTGCATCCCATTACTATTACTGGTTTTTAATGGGATCAGCGAAGTTTTTTTTTTTTTGAGTGGTTGCATCTAGGGTAGGTAGGGACCTAGACTGCCTGCGTACCTATATACAACAGGATCAAACCGACTTAGTTCCTTGCGAGGCAATTATGAGCCAGCCTAGGGGTAACATTTTTTCAAGAACTTGGCATTGGTGACGGAGAGGATTTAGGTACCTTCCACATCACGAAGTAGATATGCACCATTAGGATAGGCTTTTTCAATAGCATATCGATCGTCCCATTTGGAGGTAAATTTTCCTTCCTTTCTCCTTATGGGATCAAGTGGTGATCATGCAAGAAGGACAAGCTCGCCCTTGGTGAAATAACGAAGCTTAACTTTCTTGTTGTAAGCGCATGCCATATGGGCTTGGTATAATTCCAAATTCTGTTGTGCAGCAAGTCTGGATTCATCAAGTAATTCGAGTTCTGAAAGGCTAATCTCAGCAGACTCCTCATCTGTTAAGCCATCTTGAATTACAACCCTTAATGACGGCACTTGGATTTCAACTGGCAAAATTGCCTCTGCTCCAAACACAAGAGAATATGGGGTAACTTGTGTGGGTGGGCAAAAAGTAGTACGGTATGCCCAGAGTGCTTCTGGCAGTTGCTCATGCCAATCCTTTTTGTGCCTAGCCACCATTTTCTTAATGATCTTATAGAGTGTTTTGTTGAATGCTTCTGCTAATCCATTGGCTTAAGGGTAGTATTGTGAGGAGTGCTCCAAGTTGATGTTGTACTTTGCCACGAGTCGGTATAGAGGTGAACTCACAAACAGTTGCCCGTTATCAGTGATTATATGATCTGGGACTCCGAACCTATATATGAGGTGGAGTTTGACAAACCAGACAATATCAGAAGCCTTGATTTCTCTTAGGGCAACAGCTTCTGCCCACGTAGAGAAGTAATCTATTGTGGCCAAAATGTATCAGTGTCCTTTTGTAGAGGTCGAAGTAATTGGACCCACTATATCCATTCCCCATTTCGAGAATGAACAAGAACAAGAGGTTGTATGTAATGGTTCAACAGACACATGTCCATAATCACTATGCAGATGCCAAACACAACATCTCTTAGCATATTCAATACAATCGGTCACCATCATTGGCCAATAGTAGCTGAGTCTTTTAAGCTGATACTAGAACTTAGGTCCACTCTGATGCCCACTATAGACGCCAGCATGCATTTCGCTCATTATAGTGCTAGCTTCCTCAATTGATAGGCAACGCAACAATATGTCGTCAAGTGGTTGCCTATACAACTGGTTGCCTTGTAATGTGAACCGCAGGGTGCGTCGTCTTAATTCAGTGCGCTGAACGGGGTCAGATGGTTCTCTCCTATCCATAAGATGTTGGATTAGAGGTTCATGCCAATCTTCTTCCGAGGATGGTTTACTGCCCGTGTCCTGTAAATCACCCTCTTGCAGATCGGCATTGTAGACGAGGGAGTTATCTTCCTCTACGACTAATGGGGAGACGACCCTTCATTCTCCTATATGAATGATCAAATAATCGTCTTATGGATGTGTGAGGCTTGTCGCTAGACTGGTGAGTGCGTCAGCTTGCCCGTTGTAGTCCCTTTTGATGTGTTTCATCTGTAATTGTCTAAACACCTTGGCCAAATCTTTAGCCCTTTGGAAGTAGGGTGTTAGGCTCGGCTTCTTGATATGATAAAGACCATTCATTTATCGGATGACAAGCTCTGAATCACCATAGACTATGAGGTCATCTATGGGAATTTCCAGTCTTGCGATGAGAGCTGCATACTTCGTTTCATTATTTGACTGCCCTTTTATCAACTTTAGGGAGTGCATGATGATGCCATTGTCTGAAGTGACGAAGACTATACCGACCCCTAATGATTTGTCCGTGTTGTCTCCTAGGGCGACTTAAGGTCCTTGGGAGGCTTTGTCAAAGAACATTTCCCAGTCTTTCTTTATTTGTATTTACATGACATTCTCATCGAGTAGCTTCATCTGAAGGGGCGAGTTGTTAGGTACTGGGTGCGTTGCCAGGAAGTTTGCTAGTGCTTGTCCTTTAATTGCGCATTGCGGAACATAATGGATATCAAACTTGGAGAGGAGGACGGTCCACTTAGCGATACACCCTTGCACGAAAGGATGGCTCATGATGTATTTTAATGGGTTAGCCCTTGAGATAAGGTGTACTGTCATAGTGAGAAGATAGTGTTGCAGCTTTTGTAAAGCAAAAACCAGTGCCAAGCAAATCTTTTCAATAGAAGAGTAATTTATCTCCGCACCAACTATGGTCCTGCTGAGGTAGTATAGTGCATGTTCTTTGCTTTCCTCATTGTGTTGAGTCAGCAATGCCCTGAGAGATGAGTCCATGGCCGCCACATATAGAAGCAATGGCTTAATAGGGCCTGGGCTCATAAGTACTGGATGAAAGTCCCGAAATGGATCCTATAGGGGGGTGAATAGGATTTTTATAAAATATTTAAAAATTCTTTTAAATAAATTATTCTTTTCAAATAATTTATTCAGCCCCAATTTAATTTACTTAATTTTCTTTTAATCAATATGCAGCGAAAATTCTTTTAATTAAG
>JAOXJP010284875.1:0-33653 GCA_025762735.1 Platanus orientalis | reverse complement strand
TAATTAAGGGTTCTACCAAAGCATAATGGAAGAAATTGTTCTATAGAGTGTGTAGAATCACCAAATTTACAAAAATCCTAACAAGAAACAATGAAAATCTATAATCTCTTCCAAAATTACAACAAGAAATGAAGGAAAGTACAGAAAAATTAAGGGAGTAGAGCAATCAATATGGGAACTCACTAATCCTCCATGAATTAAGTGTTTGGATGAAGGAGACACACCAAACCTCAATATATATATATATATATATATTTATATATTCCAATGAAAGGAAAATTAATATCTCAACCAAAGTGAAGATTATACATGAATAAAATAACAAGACACCAAAGGCGTAGCACATGTATGAAAACTCACAAAAATCTCATGAATCTACAAATCAAGGGATGTAAGCTTGCCAAACTCCATAGGTTTAACAATCAAGAGATAGAGAAACAACCAATCCACCAAACAAATAGAAGAATAACCACGAAGAAACAATAGATGAACAAAGGAAATAGGACATCACATATGTAAACTCACAAAACTTGGTCTCCTTCATTTCTTAAGCTTTAAAACCTTCTATAACCTCATTTTCTTTGTCTTTAACCTTTGTAAAATGATGTAGAACTAGTGTTAACTAGGTAAAACATGAAAATTTATGAAGAAAATGAACTAACCTTAAAGATTTTTAGAGTTAGGAGTGAAACTTACCCAATTGGGGAATGATCTCCATTTCTTAGATCAAGAACTCCCCTTATCTCTCCAATCCTTTCTCTGTTTGATTTAACGAGGAAAAATGACTTAAATAAAGTGTAAATAGGGTTTTAAGTCATCATAAACAAGATCCCACATGTGTGAGGGTCCAATGAATGAAAGCTATGTCCTGGCCCAGTTGAAGTGCTCCAAACCCAAATGGAGCGCTCCAAGAGCAGTTTTACATCATTTTTCATAGTTTAGAGAAATTTGGAGCACTCCAAAACCATGGTGGAGTGCTTTAACATTTTCTACATGAACAGTCTGTGGTAATTCAGCCATAACTTTACGCATGCAACTCTGAATCACTTGTCGTTTATTTTTTTTTGGAAAACAGACTTCAAGAACTTTCTAGGGCTGTATGGCTTAAACTCTAATTCGTTCAGGTGGGGCTATGAAGTTATGCTAGATCTATGTGCCTGATAGCACAGACACCTTGTGGGAGAATTGCCTTAACTTCTTTTAAAAAACGCATAATTGCATAACGCTTGATGCATTGAAAAGTAGACTAATAGATATTTCCAACCATATATAGCTTACACCCTAGATCACTCGGTATTTATATAGGTTTACCCGTGAAGTTACCTCAATATACTCGGGGTAGCTTTTGAACTTGACAGGTTTGCAGTCTAATTTGGGTTTTGTACTCCTAACTTGGTCTAAAGAGTCCCTAACCCACTCTATGGTCTGTATAAACATATAAAATGATAATTTTATCCATATAGAAGTAAAATTATAATTTTACCCCTTTAAGTGAAACACAGGGTATTACACATAATGGTTATCTCACATACAAAACCTGTAAGTAGATCTTTGAATGGTTAGAGACAGTAGATGTTTGGAAAGAATATGTAATCGGATTGATATTTAGACTCTTGATCATATTAAGTATATAAATTTTATGATTTTTGAAAGCATAAGAATATGTGAACTATATGATTTCCCTCATTGAATAAGCTAGAGAATGATTTATTAATGTTACATATATCTATAACCATACTAGCAAATGTATGGTATAAAGTTGTATGCCTTTTAAAGGATGTTAATGAATGTTTTTAGTGATGAATATTTATTCCTTTATAATTATGGTAGTAAGTGTATCATGCGATAATACATGTTTCTTGTATCATGATTAAATAATACAATATCTAATGTTAAGATGAATTAAATAATGGTTTATGATAAACGATAAGAAGAAAATTAAAATGTAAATGTCTCATTATTGGAAAAAGGTGAAGTATGTAAGATGAAAGGTCAAAGTCCTTTCATTAGGAATATAATATAATGTGTAATGATGTGTCAAGATCCTACCATTGAGGATCCAATACAAAGTGCAAATGAATGTCAATGTCCTGCCATTAGGGATACGATACAATGTGCAAAAGTATGGTCAAGGTCCTACCATTGGGGATATGATACAATGTGCTAAAGTGTAAGTAAAGGTAAGAAAGTGAAAGAAAAATGTAAGAAAGTGAAACCATGCATAAGTAAATGTAAGAAAGTATAAGTAAGATAAAGTAATCTTAAAGGCCCTACTATTGGGATTATGAAACTATGTTAAGAAAGAATGAAAATTTTATAAAACTCATAAAGGAAATGAAACCAGGATAAGAAAAAAAAAATTTATAAGAAAAAAAGAATGTTAAGGAAAAAAAGGAAAATCAAGTGTCTTCCAAGAGTAATATAAAGTTTATAGGTTATGTGAAGAAATAAAATATTAAGTTAAGGAATGAAAATATCTAAATCTCATAAGTAAAGAAAAATTCATAAGTTATATAAAAAAAAAAGTGACATAAAAGGAAGTGAAAGCACTAAGTTACTAATGAAAAAGTAAGTCTCTAAGATAAGCAAGAAGTGTGCTATCAAGAAAGGAATTAAAAGTACATAATATTCAAAGAAAGATGAAAATTACTAAGCTTTGTAAGAAAGAGAAAATGTATGATGGTGTTACCATTTTAGATCTGATACAATGGTGAAGTATGATGGTTTTCCCATTGAAGATGCAATTCAATAGAAAAGAATGATACCCCTTTCATTGTAGTATAATTTAATAGTAAGATGATTAATGACAAGTGATGAATGGACATTGAAAAAATGATAAAAGAACCCTAAAGTGAACTATATGGAAATGACAAGTGAATACCAAGAGAAGAATAATGAAAGTTAAGAAGTAATAAGTAGAATATGATAAATTGATAAATAGTAAAAAAACCTAATGAATAAAAAATGCTAAGGATGATGACAAATAAGAGAAAATGAACTATCTAGAACAAGAAAAATGATAAGTGTTTATGAAAGCAATAATGTAAATGATAAAAACTAAGGAATTAATAACTCATTGAATATAGAAGTTGAATTTCATTTGTATTATTATGCAAATGTTTTGATATGATTGTTAATTGTTTAAAAACGTTGCATATCTACCTTAAAATGATTTGTATATATATATTCATGTTAGAAAGATAAAGACTATACATGAAAAATGATATCAAATGCTTAATAGGAAATGGACTAAGTATCTTTTACATGAATTAATTAGGAAATATTCACCCTGTGATAGTCTGTACACCTTGTCATACAAATATATTATAAGAATACTTTGATTAGTAGAATCATGCGTATTTTCATGCAAACATATTAGATGAATGCTTTAGATTAGTAGAATCATGCATATTGTCATGCAAACATATTAAAAGAATGTTTTAGATTAGTAGAATCATGCATATTGCCACGTAAATATATTAGATGAATACTTTGGATTAATAGAATCATGCATATTGCCATGTATAAATTTTATATGGTGAATCATGACGATAAATTATATAGACCTTGTGATGTATAATAATTAATGGATGTACACGTGCACATATCTACATGTTGAAAATTGTTATGCACTATATGAAAATATGCTAAGTATTTCATAATGAAAGATTTGTGCTTTGCCCATCCGGTTGCATTGTAGGTTTTGTAAAACTACTTATGAGCCATCTAACTCACCATTTCATAACATCTTTCAAGTGAGGTTTAGGTTGCAGGTACTTCTTGGAGCACTTAGAGTTGAAGGAAGGGATGAGACAGATGTGTTCTTAGTCTTTATTTTCAACATGTTTATAGTCTGGATTTAAGAGATTACGTCTGTATTACATTTTAGTAGGACATAGTTGGATTATGTCTATTTGATGTTGGAGGGTTGATAGAGACTCGATATTTTGTAGTTAACGGATGGGCTTTATTTTCGTTGGACATGTGATGTTAGTGATAGATTTTTATTCTGCTGCGTATGTCATATTTTAAAGTGTCAAGGTTAAGTTTTCTATGTAACTTACATGTTAAGGTAAATGTCGAAATTTTATTGTACATTATGTTCAGTTTTGATAGTAGCGATATAAATTCATGCCTAAATAAGGCCTTGAATTTGAGGCCGTTTCACTCGTGATAACTACAGTAATCATAATCGACTACATTGCTCGCGATCTGCTACAGTGATCGTGATTTGTTAAAGTGTCACTACAGTAACAAATTTTTATTTTCTTCTGAAAATCATCTTTGGTACTCCCAAATCATCTACTTGGTTCCCAAACATCAAAATCAAGTAAATTTAATAAAGTTAAATCTAAGTGACCCGAGACATAGAGGTGTCATTTTTGCTTTTTTGCTTTTCTTAAAGATATTGGAGACCTCCCACAAGATTATGCAAGGGAGCATGCCAAGCTATCTCAGGGATACAATTAAGCTCAAAATCAACTCCTTGTCTCTAAAAGGGCTTGCACTACCCAGTAGAGACTTAGGATACCTCATTATGTAACTTATTTTCCTTTATGAAGTCGGGTGTTCAAAAATTTCTACTAGAGCTTGTTCAAATTTTCCAAAAAATGCAGAAGTCTCCCCTTGTCAAGTTGTTAAACATATGTGATAACCAAGTCAAGAAGACAACGGTAGCACCATTAACCGAGTAGAGGTTTCTCACCGTGATCACACTTGGATTGAGGTCCAAGGATGCAAGCAAACTCCTTAAAGGGAGGTGCTGATCCAAAGGCTGTATAGGGCCTTTTGTCTTTAAACACATACCCAAAAAAGAAAAGAAAAGAGAGAGAGAGATAGAGAGAGATGACTTTGTTGCAGCCTTCTCCTCCTCCTCTTTTTTCTCTCGGTTGGTATTTTCTATTTGTAGCCCACTGATTGCCTTAATCTCAAAAAGTGGGTTTTCAAGCCCATTTTTTTTGTTTATATGGTGATGATGGGCTCCCAACTAACCTTACCAAATTGATTACGTGTCAACTTTCTAATGGACATCAATTTAGGCTTCCAGTGCACGACATGGGTTTCTGATTATGACCCAACACACAACATTGGCTTACTGCGGACTTACTTGATGTTTAAGCTTCATCCCAACCATTTTGGGCCTATCACAAGCAAGCCCATGTTCAATCACAATGCATGGACCATAACGTGCTTTCATCGCAATGTAAGTTTCTGTCACAATGTTGAACTTATTGGGCTTTCATTACGATGGGTGCTTCAATAGTGTGATGCACACCCGATCTTGGTTCACTCGTGATCTGGGTTTACTCATGATTCACTTTGATTGTGATCAATTTAAGATCTGATCTGGACCTTCGAAAAGGAATTTTACGACCCCACAACGATGCACACATGCAAAATGCACCTCAAGTGCGCCCTTGCCCACACCCGAACCTGTGCCCAAGCCTGAGCCCATGCTCGTGTATGTGTGTGCAAGCACCTTGCTATAGTGTAGCAACTAGGGGTGGCAATGCTTGACATGACCCGTGAACTCGACACAAACCCAACATGAAATAAGCGGGTTAGGGTTGACTGTAAACATGTTTCAGGTCAAAGCAGGTTGACCCGCTTTGACACGATTAATAAATGGGTCGGGTTAGGGTTGAGCCATATAGTCATATACCCTTAACTTGACATGACACCAATATGAATTACCACATAACCCACAAACTCGACATGAACCCAACATGAAATAAGCAGGTTAAAGTTAATTGTAAACGTGTTTTGGGTCAAAGCAGGTTGACCTGCTTTGACATGATTAATAAATGGGTCAGGTTGGGGTTGAGCCATATATTCGTAAACCCTTATCTCAACATGACATGAACCTGACCTACCAATATGAATTGTCAGCCTTGGTAGCAACCCAAGAGAAAGAGGGTGTAATGACCCGCTTTGTATAAAAAGGGTAAACATGTAATTTTACACCAATAAGAGTAAAATTGTCCTTTCACATGTTTAAATATACCATAGAGTGGTTTAGAAACCCATTGGACCAAGTTAGAAGTGTAAGACCTAAGTTGGGCCTCGAACCTGCCAAGTTCGAAAGTTATCCCAACCTTGCATTTGGGGTACCTACACGGGGCCCATAGGAACAAATATCGAGATAATTAGGAGTCATGTCATTACTTTGATGGAAATATCTAGGAGTCTACTTTCCATAAAAACAAATAATATGCAATTACAAGTTTCTTAGAAGAAGTTATGCTCATTTACCACAAGGTGCCTATGCTGACAGGCCAACGTATTTAGGGTAACTTCCCAGACCCACCGACACTAATCTTGAGTGACCTAGGGTATGGTCCACACCTTTTTAGAAATTTATTTAAGTCTAGTTTCCAACCCAACAAACAGAGATCAATTCTAAGTTCTATAAAGTGCAAGGGGCAAAAACTGAAAAAAAACTTGTTTGGATCGATCTAGTTCGATCCAACTTATTTAGATCAATCCAAGACTGATTAGGTCTCAGAAAAATGCTTAAAAAGTGTTAGATCGATCCCGAATCGATTCAAATGCCCAAAATATGATTTTTTTTAAAGAAAAATGATTTTTCTTCATCTTGGGGAGTGTGAGACTCTCCCAACTCGACTTAAAACCCTATAAATACAATAAATAAACCCTAATGACCTCATTTACACCAAAAGTGAATGACTTAGAGAGGTTTAGAGGATTTGGGAGCCAAGTATGGGAGTTCTTCTCCAAATTGGGTAATTTTCACTCCCAACTTTAAAAATCCACTAGTTTAGCTTATTTTCTTCATAGATTTCAATTCTCTACCTAGTTAACACTCTTTCTACATCATTTTATAGAGGATAGGAATAAAGGGAAAGAAGTTTTTGAGGGTTAGAGAGATTAAACAAGCAATAAGGCAAAAATAGTGAGTGTTCATACATAGTGTGCTATTCCTTTGTTCCTTTTACTATTTATTTATGGTTATTCATTGATTTGGTTGGTATTTTGGCTTCTTCATTACTTTGATTGTTAATCTATGAGGTTTTGTTGAGTTCACTTCACTTGATTAGTAGATCTATAAGATTAGATGAGTTTTCATACACGATGTACTAGTCCCTTTGATGTCTTACCATT
Source organism: Platanus orientalis (assembly GCA_025762735.1). Lineage (NCBI taxonomy): Eukaryota > Viridiplantae > Streptophyta > Magnoliopsida > Proteales > Platanaceae > Platanus > Platanus orientalis. The sequence goes on along the minus strand of JAOXJP010284875.1, from coordinate 26,531 downwards.
TTCTTCATGGCTATTCTTTAATATGATTGGTATTTTAGTTTCTTCACCATTTGATTGTTAATCTATGAAGTTCTGGTGGGTTCACATCATTTGATTTGAAGATCTATAAGATTTTAGTAAGTTTACATGCTTGCTTGGTGTTCTACTCTTTTTGTTCTTCTAAAAATTTCTTTATGATTATCCATTGTTTTGATTAGTATATTGATTTCTATATCACTTGATAGTGAAGTCTTTTAAGTTTTGCAAGATTTCATCACTTGATTTGTAGATCCATGAGATTATGTGAGTTTTCACACAAGATATGCTACTCTCTTGAATTCTTGTCATTCTATTCATTGGAAATCTTTAGTTTGGAGGAGATTTTAATTTCCTCTCATTTTGGTTGCCCTGTGGTGGAAGTTTAGTTTCATTCATCCAAACACTAAATCCATTAAGGGTTAGTGAGTTTTAAGTTGATTGCTCTACTCTTACTAGTTTCTTCACTTTCCTTTATTTTTGGTTGTCATTTTAGGTGAGATGACAGATTTTCAGTACTTCATGCTAAATCTATGTGAGATTGATGATTCCAATTATTCTATGGAGTGGTTATTTCGATTATACCTTGGTAGGGAACTTGATTACATGAAATTCTAGATTTTATTTGTAAAGGGTTAAATCTATTTCGATTCGTGTATTTATTAGTTAAGATTTAATTCTTCTACTTTGCTATTATCATAAATTCATTAAAATCCTAAGATTTTCTTTATGATTAAAGGTAAGAAGGTTGAATCCGTATGAAAGTAAAAATGGGGAAAATGATTTCTACTCCTCATGCTTGATGTTTGCTTTGTTTCCCCATAGATGAAATTCCTATCCATATCATCATTGCTAGTTGATAGTCGTTATTTACCTTAATTGACTCCGAGTTCTATTGCTTATGCTATCTTGTATGCTAGTTTCTCATTGATGCTATTATTATGTTTTCCACTTGATTATATCCACTTACACTTGATTTGATGATCTCTATATTAGTATCCTTGCATCCACATGTATGGCTTATTAGAGACCTTTATACTATTGTTGGTTTTAGAAAGTTAGAAAAGGAAATTCCGAGTATTTTATTTTGGTGTGAATATGAGGTACTACTTCCCATTTGGTTTTAGGTATGGTCTTTACATAGTCTCACTTATGAGTTTTGTTACCTGAATTTCTCTTGTATTGTATCTTTATGCAATTACATATTACTCTATATATGCATTGATTTTAAAGTACCGTTCCAATTCTAATAACTTTGTTTTAGACCCAATCACCAGGTGGCATTAATAAGTGAAGACGACACTAGTTTCTCACCAACCCTTAATGCCCTAGGGGATTTTTATGGGCTATATTGGTTTATTGACCCATTTTAGTTCAGGCACCCAATCACCGGGTCACATTAATAAGTAAAAACAACAGTAGTTGTCCACTACCCTTGATGCCCTAGGGGATTTTTGCAGGCTAACCCTTAACACCCTAAGGATTTTTGTGGGCTATATTGGTCTTATGACCCCATTTATGGACCCAATCACCGGGTGACATTAATAAGTGAATACGACATTAGTTGTCCACCATTTATATTCGAGATTTCAATTTTATCAGGGATCCTACATGGGTCATACGAGATTTCCATATTTTAGATACCCTACATGGGTTACATGATTTCAGTTTTGTTAGAGGCTCTATGTAGGCTAATCCATTGGATTTGTTAGGAGATTTTTTGACGAGATTTAGTTCAAGAGCCCTACATGGGTTGAGTTGTTTTGATCTGAGGTGTGTTTTATTGGAAACCCTTCATGGGTTACATGAGTTGAAAGTTGTATTAAGCTTCTATGAGCATGCATCAGTTTTGATATCTATTAGTTAAAACAACTTATTTGAGATGTGTCAAGGCCTATTTATTTATGAGAATTTTTAAGCAGACATTTACATTACATGTTACACTTTTCTTATGAGTTATACTTCGTTGATTTCAGTTATAGACTCTTGTTGATTTGGCTTATTACTTCTGCACCCTTATTAGATTCTAATCATTGTTGTAGTTAGTCGACTCTTATATATTCATCTATTCTAATTTGGTATCATTCTATACTCATGACATACGATTTATTCTGTGGGACATTATGTATGTTCTCTCACAGGCTTTTATAGCTTACCCATGTTTTTAACCCCCTTTCAAATGACACCCTGTAGCATAGGATCCTTGGCAAGTTCATTTTACAGAGATGGTTCGTGGGGATGAGTGGACCGTCCACATTACTTCCTTTTGTCTACTTATTTTTAGCACTTATGTATGAGATAGCTTAGGTTTTGAGACAGGATTTAATTTAATTAACTAGTGGTTTTACTTGAGGTGATAAGCATGATGTTGGCCCATTTGGATTGCCTATTTGATAGTATTATTTAGATGCTTATGAGTATGTTTAGTTTAATGGATGAGATTAGTAGTTATTTGTTATGGATATTGGGGGTTCTTGTTATATTCCGCTACATAGTTTAAAATGTGTCTGTTTATATTCCACTACACTTTATGGATGGACGTTATTATCTTATGATTACGCTTTCACAATGAATGTTTGATAATTAAGGATAGTAATTGGATAAAAGAAAGAAAAATAATGAAAAATATATACACTACAAATCAGTAAGTAAGAAACCCCTTCTGTAAGGAAAGGGTAATGTCACACTCCGAGATCCGTGACAATACACACGTGTATTTCTTATATTATGCCAATTTCCATGTATGGGTTTTGGGGCTTGATAGTTTCGGTGACACAACAGTAGATTCCTACATGCGCTAGATGTAGGAAGAAACATTCTGGAACCTGCGATTTGGACACTGGAGCTTGCTTTAAGTGTAGAGATATAGGGCATATTATCAAGGACTTCCTTAAGATGAAAAATACTCAGGCTGCCAAGGTTAATGATGGGAAGCCAAGGTAGAAGATGCAAGGACGTGTCTTTGCATTAACAAAGGAGGATGCTAAAACAACCAATATGGTGGTGACAGGTATCATTCAGATTTATATTCATGATGCTAGAGTACTCATAGATCTAGAATCCACTCATTCATTTGTTTCTGTGTTTTACTACATGATTAGAGGCTACACCCACACCACTTAGAGTACAACTTAAATTGTGTCTACACCTCTTAGAAAGTCTGTGACAATAGAGTGGGTTTACAAGTCATGCTCTATCTAGATAGCAGACATTGAGTTACCAGTAGACTTGATTGTATTGGATTGGTTGGCTAACTACCATGCTAGTGGATTGGTTGGCAACCTACCATGCTAATGGACTATTTTAGTAAGGAAGTCACCTTTGACATTCCAGATAAGTGTGAATTGGTGTTTAAGGGAGTAAAGAAACCTCTTAAGATGATTTTTGCTATGAAAGCAAAACAAATTTTACAGAAAGAAGGGCTATGTTACTTAGCCTATATTTTTTATAATCAGAAGAATGAACCTAAGATAGAGAACTTTTCTCTAGTCAAAGAATATGTTGATGTGTTTCTAGAGGAATTTCCTAGTCCACCCCTACATAGGGAGAATGAGTTTGCCATCGATCTAGTTAAAGGCACTAAGCCTATCACTATGGCACCAACTAAACTTAAAGAATTAAGGCATAGTTACTAGAGCTTATTGACAAAGGTTTTGTACATCCTAGTGTTTCACCATGGGGTGCACCGATCTTATTTGTGAAGAAGAAAGATGGAAGTCTAAGATTGTGCATAGACTATAAATAGCTAAATAAAGTGACCATAAAGAATAAGTATCCCCTACTAAAGATAGATGACTTATTTGATCAGTTGCAAGGGACAAGAGTATTTTCAAAGATTGATCTTAGGTCTGGATATCACCAACTTAAGATCAAGAAAGGAGATATATCAAAGTCTGCTTTCAGAACTAGATATGGACACTACAAATTTCTGGTTATGTCGTTTCGATTGACTAATGCACCAACTGCATTCATGGACCTTATGAATAGGATTTTCCAACCTTGTTTGGACCAGTTCATCATAGTATTCATAGATGACATCATGGTATACTCTAAAAGTGAAGCAGAACATGAAGAACACTTGAGGATTGCTTTGCATACCTTAAGGGAACATAAGTTGTATGCCAAGCTCAACAAATGCAAGTTCTGGTCAGACAGAGTTTCTTGGGAAATGTGATTTCAAATGATGGAATATATGTTGACCCCAAAAAGATTGAGGTTGTGGTTTCTTGGCCTAGACCGAAGAATGTCTATGAGATCCATAGTTTTCTTGGCCTAACAGGATACTACAGGAGATTTGTAGAAGGATTCTCTAGCATAGCTGGTCTGTTTACTAAGCTAACCCAGAAGAATGCCAAGTTTGATTGGAACGATCAATGTGAGAAGAGTTTTCAAGAACTCAAGGACCATTTGGTTTCAGCACTGGTCTTCACTTTGCCATCATGATCAGATGGGTATGTGATTCAGTGATGCAACCAAAAAAGGGTTAGGGTGTGTACTTATACAGAATGGAAAGGTGATTACTTATGCATCTAGGCAGTTGAAACCTTATGAACAAAACTACCTGACCCATGATTTGGAATTAGCTACAGTGGTTTTTGCTTTGAAGATCTGGAGACATTATTTATATGGATTATCTTGTGAGATTTATATAGACCACAAGAGTCTCAAATATCTGTTCTCTTAGAAGGACTTGAATTTAAGATAGAGAAGATAGTTAGAATTAATAAAGGATTATGATTGCACTATCCTTTATCATACTAGGAAATCCAATGTAGTGGCTGATGCTTTGAGCCAGAAATCAGTATATAATGTAGCATGTTTGATGGCACAGTTGAGAGTGCAACCAGTGATTAATGAAAAGATCAAAGCTGCTCAGAGTTCGGACTCACAGTTGATGAAAATTAAGGAAGAGGTACTAAAGGGACAGAAGACAGATTTTGGAATTCAGCATGATGCTTCTCTTTAGTATGGAAAGAGGTTATACATTCCTAATGACTCAAACATGAAACGAGAAATTATGGATGAAGCGCACAATGCAATGTATTCAGTTGATCCTAGAAGTACCAAAATGTACAAAGACTTAAAGGAATGGTACTGGTGAAACAATATGAAAAGAGAGATTGCAGAATTTGTTTCTAAGTGTTCAACATGTCAAAGGGTTAAGGTTGAACATCAGAAGTCTTCTGGCTTATTCTAACCATTGGAAATACCAGAGTGGAAATGAGAGCATATAACTATGGATTTCGTGAGTGGACTGCCCAAGACTAATAAGGGATATGACTCTATTTGGGTAATAGTGGACAGATTGACCAAGTCTGCCCATTTCTTACTAGTGAGGGTGAACTATTCATTGGATAAGCCGGCTAAGTTGCATATTGATGAAATAGTTAAGCTGCATGGAATTCCAGTTAGCATTGTGTCAAACTAGGATTTTAGATTCACCTCTAGATTTTGGAAGAGCTTGCAAGAAGCAATGGGAACTAAGTTGAGGTTTAGTACTGCTTTTCATCCACAAACCGATGGACAGTCAGAAAGAACCATTCAGATTTTGGAGGATATGTTGCGGGCGTGTGTAGTTGATTTAAAAAGAAGTTGGGACATCCACTTGCCTTTAATTGAATTTGCCTACAACAGTAGTTATCAATCTAGTATTCAGATGACACCTTTTGAGGATTTGTATGGAAGAAGGTGCAAAACACCTCTTTGTTTGGAAGAGGTGGGTGAAAGGTAACTACTTGGGCTAAAGATAGTGCAACTTACCACAGAAAATATCCGGATTATTTGTGAAAGATTTCTCTTAGCTCTGAGTCGTCAGAAAAATTATGCAGATCAAACAAGAAAGGAATTGGAATTCTAGTTAAGATACCATGTGTTTCTGAAAATATCGCAGTCAAAATGGGTGATGTGATTTGGAAAGAAAGGAAAGCTAAGTTCGAGATTTATTGGGCCTTTTGAAACATTGAGACGTGTTGAAACTGTAGCGTATGAGTTGGCTTTACCCCTAGAGTTGGCTCATGTGCATATGACCTTTCATGTGTCGATGTTGTGAAAGTATATGTGTGACCCTACACATGTACTAGAACATGAACCGTTGCAAGTACAAGAGGATCTGTCTTATGAAGAGCAACCAGTACAAATTCTGGATAGAAAGGACCATGTGATGTGATCTAAAGTAGTACCCTATGTGAAGGTGCTATGGCACAATCACACTCAAGAAGAGACAACATGGGAGGGAGAGACAGAGATGAGAGAAAAGTACCCCCATCTATTTTAGAACTAAGGTATGCCAAATTGTAGGACTGAATTTATTATAATGGGGGGAGAATGTAATACCCAAGATTTTCTCATGCATTTTCATTATTTTGATGTCCTAGAGGTGGTGACTAATCCTAGTGGCCACCCCAAATATCACCAAATATTAGAGAATAGCAGGACTGTCGACTAGCTCATACATGGGCCCACTTTAACTTTTCAAAGTGCAACAAAATACCTCTCTATCCATAGGTGTTGTACGACCAGCAACTTGTGGGCCCTAATAATTTGAATTTTCACCAACTAAAAGGACTTTAAACAAAGGTTGTCGTGTACCCCCTTAGACTCCTAAATATTTTGGCCACTTTGCCTTACTAACTTCCCCCCTAAGACTTTTGTTAATGCAAGGGCATAATTTGTCAAATCCATGGGCAAATGTGTGGAAGAAGCTTCAACAGTTAAGCCTTGAAGACCAAGACTTAAGTCGGGCCCCAACTTCTGATAAGGCAAAGGCATGTATATAGCTTTATAGGGATCATGTAGTATGACCCTAGGTATGTCCACACACATGGTTGAATGCCCCAAATTGATCCCAAGTGGCTATGGACCTTCCCAAGATGCACACAGTAGTGATTTTACAGAATTCATTGTGTATAACTGATCGTAGACCCCATGATCAATCACAATCTAGAATTCACTATTCGTGATCGATCACAAAGCCCATAATCGATCACACTCAGAGTTTTTGACCTCCTAAGGACTAAACCCGTTCTCCATGATCAATCACAACATGGGTCCTAATAGCCTTGTGATCAATTACAAAGTCCATGATTGATCACGGTGTGGTTGTGACTTAAAGTGGGGCCCACACCACTCGACACCCCTCGAGAAATTTTGGGGGTCACAAAAAAATGACCCCATGATCGATCATGAATCTGGCTTTTATGGAGTCTACCAAAACTCCGTTTTGAATGTATGGCCAGTTTCTCTTGCCCGTTTGAAAAGATTCTAATCCAAGGATTGTAAGCCTTTTTTGGCATCTATAAAAGGAAATGTTTCCCATTAGGGCAAGACAATCTTCAAGCATTCAAAAGAGTGTTATTTTCTTTACTAAAAAGAGCCTCTAAGGGTGAGAAACATTATTCCTCTATTGCTTGAGCTCTAAGCTTAAAAGTTCATCAAAAAAATCTCTCTTGGTTCTCTCTCAGCTCATATTAGATAACATCTACTTAAGAGGTATGGTTTGTGTTATCCCTTGAGGATACTCTCTTTGTGGTTGGCCTAGCTTGAGAAGCTTTAGTGCCATAACTTGAAGAAGAAGTGGATGTATAAGGCAAAACAACTCAACAAAGAGCACTCACACATGTGGTAAGAACAACAACATCAACCAACTTAGTGGCAATACTTGTTATTCATTTTGCATTCATCATCCTTTACTTTGCTTCCGTCAGAGACACCGAAAGCTTTACTACCTCCGCTAGAGAAACCAGAAGCAGTGCACACTCTCCGGAGACCCTGAGTGTTGTTGAGTAGCTTGCTTGTGAGCAAGCAGTAAGGTTTTGTATGTTGACCTAGGTTGTATGTGATAATATAAATGAAATACACAATCATAGTGAGCTTTAGAAGAGTGGACGTAGGCTTTAGTACCAAACCACTATAAATCTTGTATTGTGGATTGAGTGTGTGATTGCATGTCTCTCTTATTTATGCTCATATATCTTATTGTTTGCTACATGTTTATTTAAATGCTTGAGTAAACACCTTGATGCACACACTCACTTAAGAAGATTAAAATCAATCCTAACATTGGCAAGAAATGGTAAAATAAATTTAATATCCTATTCACCCCCCTTTTAGGATAACATTAGAGACATTTCAATTGGTATCAGAGACTAGGTTACTCACATAGGACTTAACAACCCGAGTAGGATCCTAGCAAAAATCCTAGATGGCTAGAGAAGAAAGTGGCATGTCCATTAGCACCCCTCATTTTTCAATGGAATGGACTATGGTTATTCAATGCTCTCGGATGAAGATATTCCTAAATGCTTATAACCCTAGGGTGTGGAGTATGATTGTTGATGGCTATACACAACCCGATAAATCTAGGAGTGAGTGGACACCCACCAAGTCAGATGCTCACAAGCTCAACTTAGAGCATTGAATGCCATAGCTAGTGACTTAGCTCTAGATGAGTTTATGAGGATCGCTCATCTCAAGACCGTAAAAGAAGCGTGAAAGCTTCTCTCAGTTACCCATGATGGTACAAGTACCGTAAAGATGTCCAAGCTTCAAATGTACACTGCACAACTTGAAGCATTAAGGATGAAGGATGATGAAGAGATATCTCATTTCAATGCCAAGTTATCAAACTTGGTGAATATCATGAGAATTCTAGGTGAGGACATTCTCGAATCCAAAGTGGTGAGAAAAGTACTTAGGTCATTACCCAAAAGGTTTAGGCCTAAGGTCACCACTATAGAGGAGAACAAAGACCAAAAATTCATGAAGTTGGAGGAGTTGATTGGCTCACTTCAAACATTTGAAATAGCCATTAAGGAACCTACCAAGAAGAAGGGCATTATCCTTAAGGTAGAAGAGCTCTCCGAATCAAATGAAGATTCTGATGATGACTTGACCCTTATTTTCAAGAGGTTTAAGAAGTTTTTTGGGAAAAATACCAAGGATTACTCCAAGAACAAGCAGTTGAGAAAGTCCTACCTTGGATACAAAAAGAAAAATAACTTCTCTAAAGAACCGCCCATTTTCTATGAATGCAAAGGTAGGGGGCACATTACAGAAGATTGTGACAATAAAAATACAAGTATAAGTCAAAGGGTAAGGCCATGGTGGCCACAAGGAATGATGAGTCTGAGAGTTTGGAACATGAATCCCAAAGTAGTGAGGAAACTCCCTCACAAGAAATCAGGGCTTTTATGGACTTTGGTACTTCCACAAGTTCACTATTGGAGTCTAGTGGCTCAAGTGAAGATAAGGGAGAATATGAAGAAGAGGAGACCTATGATGCACAAGAGGCATTTGATAACCTCTTTGTTCAAAGTGTTGAGTTGGGGAAGAAAAACAAACAACTCAAGAGGGAAATCATTGAGTGAACTAAAAAAATCAAAATCCCTTGAAGACACTATCTCCACTCTTAAACAAGAGTCATCTTCAGAAAGTGAAAAAAAGAAAGATCTTTCCAAAGTAAACTACTTGCTCATATGTGAAAAGGAGGAGATGAGCCTAAAAATAGTAGAACTAGAGAAGAAACTCAATGACTCTAGGTTATTTCTCGGCTTAAAACAAGCCAATAGGAGGCGAGAGAAGGAAAGACTCCTTGAGGACAATAGAAAATTGTCCAACAAGGTTCTTGAGCTAAAGGAGATGCTCAAAACCTTGGAGGAAAAGAAAGATGAGTAAAGTAGTGATGACTCACTCATCTAAGAGTTGGAGGACCAAGTCAAGACACTAAATGAGAGAAACAAAGCTCTGAATTTGACTTGTGCTTAACTCACAAGGAAGTCTTCTGATTACCTCAAGCAAATCAAGAAACTTGAAGAAGATAAGAGGAAGAACATCTCAATACTTACCCAAGGTAATGGAAAGTTTGAGAGAATGCTTAAAATAGGAAAATAGTGTGGATATGACTGAACTTGGTTATTCCGAGGCCATTGCCTCCACCTCAACTCAAAATCCTAAGAAAGGTTTTATCAAAGCCAAAGGATCTACTCAACCACCTCCACAACCTTCTTACAAGGGAAAGAAAAATGTGGAGCATCCTAGACCTACCACAAGGTCAAACAAGGTTGAGAAGAACACATCTACCTCACTCAAAGGTAAGGCACCTATGAGACAAGGTAGAGATTGGGAGAGATCCATGTAACCCCAATCTAGATCCTATGCTCAAGTGGTTGGGAGTCAACCTTAAGCCAACCAAGTGTCTTCTTTTAAAGGACTCAAGGAATGAGCAAATCTTATTCCTATGCCAAAGAGGCATGAAATAAATATCAAGTGAATAGGACTTCGACTTATGGAGGAACTCAAGTGAAAGCCTCTACTTCTAGGAAGACTAGGGTGCAACCTAGTCAAAACAGGAATCCTAGAAGAGGCCTTTAATCATTCTTTAATGAACAATCTAGAAGGAAAATAATACAATCCCATGTACCAAGAAAGCCCTCATTCTATTATTACTATTGTGGCTTAAAAGGGCATATTAAGGCGGATTATAGAAAAATGACAAATGACATTAAGGCTTAAAGAATGCAAGCAAAGAAAACACTAAATAAGAAGAATGTCAAGAAGAGAAACTATTTTTGAAACATTAAAAATATAAACTTTCAAAGAAAAAAGGACTTAGCCCAACAAAGTACCAAACAAAAAGCCTCTCAACCTCTCAAGGTTAAGAGAGTTTAGGTAAGAAAGGATGATCCCAAATGTTTGGTCATCCACACCGCACTAAGAGCCAGAAGCTCATTAAGGTGGTACCTTGATAATGGGTGCTCTAGGCACATGTCTGGTGAGAGAGAGCTCTTTACCAAACTTGAGGAATCTCAAGGTGGATATGTTACATTTGGTGATGGAAACACCACCAAAATCTTTGGAGTAGGAACCATTATAGCCCTTGGCATTCCACAACTCACGGAGGCTCTTTATGTGCAAGGCCTTAAGAACAACTTGATTAGCATTAGTCAAATATGCGACAAAGGCTATAAAGTGTAATTCAACAAAGATGGATGTGTGATCAAGGATCATAGAGAATACAACATCTTAACTAAAAGAGTAAGGACAAGTGACAATTGCTATGTCATTGACCAAAATTCCCAACAAGGGGACATTTGTCTTTTGACCCAAAAGGATGAGACCAATCTCTAGCATTAAAAATTAGGGCATCTCAACTTTAGGGACCTTGCAAGACTTAACAAGAAGGGGATAGTCAAGGACCTTCTCAAGCTAAGCAAGGTTGACAACCCAATATATAAGGGCTGTCAAATGGGAAGCAAACTAGAGTCTCTCATAAAAAAGTTACATCTATTGGGACTACTAGACCTTTAGAACTTCTTCACATGGACTTAGCCGGTTTAACTAGAACCAAGAGTCTAGGAGGAAAGAAGTATTTCATGGTCTTGGTTGATGATTTCTCTAGGTACACCTAGCTAGCATTCCTAAGAAAGAAATTTGTAGCTTTCAATGAATTCCTAAGGATTTGCAAACATATTTAAGTTGAGAAAGATCTAACTATTAAGAGAATCTGAAGTGACCATAGAAGAGAATTTCAAAATCACAAATTCTTAAATTGGTGTAAGGAGTTAGGAGTGAAATATGAATTTTCAGCCCCTAAAACTCTCCAACAAAATGGGGTGGCTAAAAGGAAGAATAAGTCTCTTCTAAACATGAGTACAACAATACTTTCAAGTAAAAACATAGCCAAGAGATTTTGGGCTGAGGCAATTAGCATGACGTGCTGTCTCTAACCAAGTCTACCTTAGACCGGGTACATTTAAAACCCCATATGAATTGTGGAGTGGCAAGAAGCCAACGGTTAAATACTTTAAAGTATTTGGTAGCACTTGCTATGTCCTTTGAGATAGAGAACGTCTAGGCAAGTTTGATGAGAAGAGTGATGAGGCTATGCTCTTGGGATACTCCACAACTAGTAGAACCTACAATGTCTACAAAATTAGGACTCGCTTAGTAGATGAGTTAATCAATGTGACGGTAGATGATCTTGAAGCTATATATGAGTAAGAAAACTTGCTAGTAGTGCTGTTAGATCATGAGAATGAGAGCTCATCTCAAGTGGAGATTGAGAAATCCTAAGGAGATCAAGAAAAACACTCTTCTCCATCAAGCTTCGAGGAAGAAGTATAAGAAATTCAACTTCAACCCAAGGACAAAAGGCTTACCAACGGATTGTCACGAGGAGACATCATTGGTGATCCTAACATTTGAGTGAAGATAATGAGACAAATAGAAAACATCCTTAGTCACTTTTGTTTCACCTCCAAGATAGAGTCAAAGTGAGTTAAAGAGGCTCTAAATGATCCAGATTAGATCCTAGCCATGCAAGAGGAACTAAATCAATTCCAAAGGAATGATGTATGATTTCTCACGGAAAAGCCTAGTGACAAGAATGCCATTGGGACCAAATGGATCTTCAAGAACAAACACGATGAACATGGTGTAGTGACTAAGAACAAAGCCTAACTAGTTGTAAAGTGGTATGCCCAGATAAAAGGCATTGATTTTGAGGAGACTTTTACCCTATTATAAGGTTGGACTCCATCAGGATCCTCTTGTCCATAGTGTGCTATTTGAAAATCAAGCTACATCAAATGGACGTCAAAGTGCATTCCTGAATGAAATTCTTCAAGAGGAAGTATACATTGAGTAACCTAAGTGATTTGTCGACCCTCACTTATCTAACTACGTATACCAGCTCCAGAAAGCTTTATATGGTCTCAAATAAGCCCCAAGAGCTCGGTATAAAAGACTCACAAAGTTTCTTCTTTATCACCATTTTGACCAAGGAAGTGTGGATAAAACATTATTCATCAAGAAACAAAATGGTCATATACTCATTGCTCAAATCTATGTAGATGACATCATTTTTGGGTCTACCAGTGAGGAGATGTTTCATGGTTTTACCTAAACAACGAAATCAAAATTTGAGATGGGTATGAAAGGAGAACTAAAGTTCTTCCTAAGTCTACAAATAAAGCAAACAAATGATAACATCTTTTTGAGCTAAACCAAGTTTGTAAGAGAGCTTGTTTTCAAGTTTGGATTACAAGAATCCAAACAAACTAGCACACCCATTAGCACTAGTGACAAGATCACTAAAGACCTCGAAGGAGCCGAGGTTGATTCTACCTACTATAGGAGCATCATTGGGAGTTTGCTCTTCTTGACTACAAGTAGACCAGATATTACTTTCAGTGTAAGTGCATGTGCTAGATATTAAGCTACCCCCAAAGAATCACATCTTAAAGCAGCTAAGAGGATTATTTGGTATATTCATGGGACTATGGATTTTGGGTTATGGTACTCATTTGATACCACATCTAAGATAGCAGGGTACTCAAATGCTAACTGAGCTGGCGATGTGAAGGATCACAAGAACATGAGTGGGGGTTGCTTTTACATAGGCAACAGTCTTGTCTCCTGGCATAGTAGAAAACAAAACTTCATCTCTCTATCAACTGTCGAGGCTAAATACATTGCACCACTTCGTTCAGCAATTAGTGAAACAAAAGGTGGTATCCTTGGACTATGTCAAGACCAAAGATCAATTAGTAAACATCCTAACCAAATCCCTTAATTCTAAGCAATTTGAGTATCTTCAGAGTGCTATCGGCTTGTGCACCATCTAGGGAAATCTTTTGTGATTCTCCTGAAGTCGTGGTGCATTGGGAAGAGGACCATAGAGGTGAATGCATGCATGGGGTGGTATGTGGTGATGGGTGGAGTTCCACTTCAAAAAAATGAAAGGAAAATAAAAAAATCCACATTCCAAATCGATTGCACATTTTGCAATCGATTTGGCCAAACCAATTATGAAATGTGCAATCGATTTAGGGGGCATTTTTGTCCAAGTTTTTGCATGCAATTTAAAATAAATGGGATTATTCATTTTCCCTCATTTTCACCTCTAACCACTCCTTTCTTCTTTCTAAAGCTCTCCCTTTGTAATTTTTGAGGTTTTCTCTTCAGATTTACACTTTCTACCTCAAAATCATGCCTCCTGGTATGAAGATGTCTGCTTCTAAGGGTGGATCCTTAACCGACCCTCCTTGCAATCCTGGGAAGAGATCAAAGAAGCTTGTCACCTCTTATTCTCTTTGTCGTGATGCTATGAGCCTCAAGCAATACCACACATTTTATCATGTCGTTCCATCATCACAAAGCAATCCATCAATGTTGAGACTCTTTGAACGGCTCTGTTAACAAAACATCTTAAAGGACGATGGTGGATGCCCTTCATCTTTGTATTTGGGCCAGTCTAGGAAGAGGTTGTTCGTGTGTTCTATGCGAATATGTTCGACATCGACAACGAGGATCTCTCATTTTGGACCAGGGTATGCAATACCCTGGTTAAGGTTAACCCCACTATTTTTTCAATGATTTTTGGGGTTCCTCATCACCTCTGGACTATCCCATTCATCGCCTATCCTCGGAGCAAAAAGGCGGCATGGTCTAGAATCTATGCTGGAAGTTTGTCAATTGGGCCGACCGACTTCCACACAGGCAATGTCAGCCTGTTGTCCAGGTTCTTCACTGGATATTCACTTACAACATACTCCCTACTACAAACAAGAGTGTGTTGATGGACGATACTATCTATCTCATCGATGAGATCCTTAATAATGTGTAGATCGACCTCCCAACCATCTTGTGCCACACTATAATTTGGACACATGTAGTTGCACACTCTACTAAGAGTCTACCATATCCCACCATCATCACCCAACTACTACAGGCAATGAAGGTACCCTTCAAGGTGGTACCTCAGGGTTGCAAGGCTGGCAAGGCTATAGGGCACGACACACTTAGGAAGATGGGTCTGATTGAAAAAGCCATCGGCCTCACAGTTGGACCATCACGTGCTCGTAAAGCTATAGCATGTACCACCATGATGATACTTCTTCACACTCTAGTCAAGAAGGTGTTCAAAGTTTTGAAGAACCAGAATACTTTGGCTTCCAAGCAGAAGCAGCTTGTGACGTAATATAACGTTGACCACCCAAAGCATCACATACACTTGGGATCTGTGAGTGGATCAAACTCTGAGCCCAAGGTAGAGGCTGGGTTTGCAGTGCAGTCCCCATAACTCCAAGTAGATTCTCATTCTAAGGATGAGGTCATAGTTACCCCAGTGTTAGGGTTGCTAGAGAGGAGGTAGCTCAAGCTGTTAGAGCTACTGATGTTGTTCTTGATGAGGGAGATGAGAGTGATGAAGGAGATGATGATGATGAGGGCAATGATGGAGATGCTAACTGCTATGATGATGATGAAGAGGATGAGGAGGATCAGCACTTTGAGACAGTCCCTACTACTGAGAACAGTGACTCTGAGTGATTTTTCTTATTATTGTTGCTCATGCCCACTAGGGGCCTTACTTGTTAGTTTTTTTTTTAGGTATCTCATGGCATGTATCTAAGGACTAGTTCCCCCATTGGAACATTAGTTGTAGCCCATTAGACTTTTTATTTATCATATTTATGTAGATGTTATCCATTGTTCCTGCTTTCTCTCTGTCTTTGGCTTATCATTATTTATCTTTACTTATTTATGCTTGTCAATTCTTGTCAAAAAGGGGGAGAGATATATGCAAATCCACATATGATTTTTGTGGAAATGATGAGAGAGTGAAGGGGAGTCACTCAATTCACATAGGACACACATAAGAGGTCCAAGTGTGTGAGGATTAGTGTCATGTGTATCCCTTCGTACTTAGTGAGAGAGAACTAACATAAGGGGAGTTAAAAACCTTAAATATTGTCAACCTAAAATGCAAAACAACTCATTTGTTGCACAGTTATATATATTTTCTCGTGCTTTACTTTATACACATATATTGTTTATTTATTGGTCATTTGGCATGAGAAGGTGGTTGTTTTGTGGTTGTGATTACAGGGCTATTGACTCAAAGCACAAGTGTTCTTAAGAAGAATGAGCTGAATTCCTATTCTCGTGTATTGATGAGTCCATGTATTTGGGTTGTGGGGAACCAATGTAAATTGTATTTAAATGTGTGTTTGAATTTTGCCATGGAATTAACAAGGGGGAGATTGTTGATTTATGTCACTCCCATGAGCATGTGTTGGGCACAAGGGTAGGGCTAAGAGTCTTGTAAGTGTCCTATATGAGCTCACAAATTCGAATCATGAAGTAAAGAAGGACCAAAGACCAAGGAAGAGCACCGGGAAGAGGCCCACCAAGGAAGGTATATATCATGCATATCATGTCATATTGTGTGCCTAAAACTAATCCTAGACATGGTTTAGGGTCCCTAAGAATGCCCAAATATGAATGCCCAAGAACAACTAAAGAAAATAGCTCAAAAGAAAAAGTGCAAAAAAACATAGTCGAACCCGATTATGAAACTCACAATCAATTTCTCTGAAATCGATTACACAATGCGCAATCGGTTTCAGTATAAAATTTGCTCTCAATTTTGCACTCTTGAGGCAGAAACTCATAAGTCCAAATCGATTTCAGTATGAATTTGGGAAAATTTCCTAGAACCTAAACCGATTACAAACAGCCAAATCGATTTAGGACATAAAAAGCATCCCAAACCGATTGTGAGTTTCACAATCGGTTTGGACCCCAAATTGATTGTGAAACCCCAAATCAGTTTGGAGGAAAATTTTGGAAAAATAATTTACAAAAATTTAGGAGAGATTTTTGAAATTTGAACCCCCGTTTTGGTTCATCTAAAGGCCCAAATTCACTTCCTAATTGCCATATGCTCATCCTAAGGCCAAGGATGCTCCTCCCCACTATAAAAGGGAATTTTCTGTTTAGGGTAAGCATAAATCCAACACTCCAAGTTAGTTTTTAATAGAGCTAAGAGGCATACTATTTTGAGTCTTCTTCATTGTGCAAACCCCCATTGCCTACAAATTTTTTAGCTTTAGTAGCTAGCATTCTACACTACTCTCTCTTGTTTCTTCTCTCCTATTAAGCTACACTCATACTATTAAGGAGAGGTTGTGGTGAGCATTTTTCCTAAGAGGAACTCACATTTGGCTAAGCTTAAGGAGCACTAGAGCCAAGTACTTGGAGCTTGTGGGTAGCTAAGGCACATCAGCTCAATAAGGAGCATCCCACATATTGAGCAACTTGCAACATCAACCATATGGTGGTCATATTTGCTTGACTTTGCATTCATTTGCATTCATATTCATTTTCACAATTGCTTTACTACTATAGGAGACACCGAAAGCTTGAGAACCTCTGTTAGAGACACCGGAGGTAGTGCACACTCATGGGAGACACCGAGTAATGTAGTTTAGCTTTCTTGTGAGCAAGTAGTAGGGTTTGTATATTGACTTAGGTTGTAGTAGTACCTAAATGAAATATACCTAAGCTCGGTAGTGAGCTTTAGAAGAGTGGACGTAGGCCCGTGTGCTGAACCACTATAAATCTTATGTTGTGGTTTGTGATTGTGTGGTTGCTTGTCTCTTCATTGCTATATTCCACACTACTCTTGTCTAGCATATGCTTGATATTATTCTTGAGTAGTCACATTGAAGCACACACTCATTTATGTAAACAAATTGTAAAAGGAATTAAATATAACCACAAAGTAAATTAAAAATGGGTAAATTAATTTAGAAATCCTATTCACCCCCCCTCTAGGATTACTTTTGTTACTTTTCAAAATTTTTTGAGGGCCTTGTGATTCTGAAGAGATGGACACCGACTGGTCCTGATTTAGAGGTTCGGAGAGATTCTAGCTCCGTATGAGCAAAATGTAGCTAAATAGCTTTTGGACCCTTTAGGGAGGAATTGAGATTTCACAGAGGTTCGAGACCTCAAAATTCTCTTCTTAGACCTAAAGATTTAAAGCTAAGGCTGAGGCCGAGATATTGCGATCGATCTTCCTGGATTCAAAGATCGGATGAATCTCTGAGAGCTTTTTCAAGGGTCATTTCTTGGTTAAGGTTATCATAAGTTAAGAAATTTGTTGTTTCCAGTTTCGAGCAATATTTATTTTATGTTGAGTTTCTTAGAATTGGGAGACTCAAGGATGCATAGGATATGAAATTACACCCTTCGGATGATGGGAGAAGCTTCGGGGGTCCTTTGAGGGTCCAGGGGAAATCCTCTAAGGTGAAAAGGGTAAAATGGTAATTTTTTGCCCATGGGTAAAAAAATGTGAACATGAGGATTCTTTGCCTATAATGCTTCATGATAGGAAGGCTTATATAGGCGAGAGAAATTCAATGATCTGAGTGATGGATAGTGAGTTCTGGGCTTTTGAAGGTACCAGGGCAAAATGGTAATTTTTTAACTTATGATGATTTATTGAATCAAGACTTACGGGGGTTGGAAAACTTGCTAATAACATGGGTAGGGTTCTTTAATGTGGACCCTCAAGGCCTTGTTGATGCTTTTGTGAGAGATTAGGGTTTGATCTGAAATGGTGTATTTTGGTTGTAATAAGGTGCTTTAACTAGTTCATTTGTGACTAATAATATCCAAAAAGACTTCTTTAGGAATGCCTAACCTCCTAGAGTATAGGTTTACTCTTCCTAAACCAAGGGTTCTTAGAGTCTTAATGCCTAAATGTTGTTATGCTGTCCTTATGCTACCAAATGACCCAAGTCAAAATTTAGGTGCTAACATGGAGCATTAGAGTCTGCTTGGTATCTGTGTCTTCTTGGTCTTGAAGTGAGGATCTTCAACATACACGGGACCGATGCAAGATATGCATACATTGTTTGACCATGGGATTGAAAAACTATACATCATGACACAGTAGCAATGATTCTATAAACCTTTAGAACTTTGATGTGATTCTTAGTATGTATTGGTTAACCACTCATCATGCTAAGGTAGATTGTTATATCAAGGAAGTAACCATCAGTATCCCCAATCAGTCTAAGGTAATATTTAAGGAAATTTGGAGTCTCCTTAAAATGATTTCTACCCTTCGATCAAAATGTTTATTATAGAAGGGTGGGTTAAGGTATCTAGCTTTCATTGTAGATGATCAGAAGGATGGAGTGAAGATTTGAGACATATATGTTGTTAGAGATTTCAGTGATGTGTTTCTTGAGGATCTTCTAGGTCTACCTCTATACAGGGATATTTAGTTCTCTATTGAATTAGTGGAAGCACCACGCCTATCTTTATGGCACCTACTGAGTTGAAGGAACTTAAGGTGCAGTTGTAGGATTTAATCGAACGAGGTTTTGTTTGCCCTAGTGTTTTTCCATGTGGTACACCCATCTGATTTGTGAAGAATAATGATGGAACTATGAGGCTTTGCATTTACCGTAGGCAGTTGAACAAGGTCACAGTGAAGAACAAGTATCCATTCCCCAAGATTGATGATCTTTTTTATTAGTTATAAGGTGCTAATGCCTCAAGCCATGCACCCTACATACCCATGCCCAAGCCATCCGGTGCCACGCTAAGCCATGCCCAGGTCACCCCCCACACTCCCTAGCCACATTGTCAAGGCCAAATTGTTCTCTCTATCACAACCACACAAGTAACACCCCCGAACCCGAACTTGGATCCCATCTGTATGTGCCCCGGATTTGGAGCCGTCACATTGACAATTGGATCCATTTCTATAACATAGATAGCCATACATCATATATCATATCATAGTCTTATAACTTAATTCATTTATATACATGCAAAAGCGTATAACTTTAAACATTTGCTCCTATCTTACCAAGACATAGCTCATCATCCAATCCATAATGCGTGATTCAAAAACCTTTGCCTTTAGTGGAGGCATTAATCACTCACATTTTATACCCATAAACATTCCATTCAAAATAATAGAGTACAGCTGAAATATAAATCTATCCAACTACTCAGTGTAAGGTGGTTATGAGCATGATAAAAGGGGTGCCCACAATCATGTGATATTCACAAGTCTACAATAATGGTCTTAAATCCTATTACATTCAATCCATAAATCTGAATTTATTACATTTCTCAAGTAAAGTCTCAAATAGAAAATGTAATAAAGAAACATCCCTCTAATCAGATCCATCATCACCCAACAACGACCCGATCACTCCACCAATTCGCCCAAACCTGTCTCAATAAGGGTGAGCTTGACAGGATCAATAAGTATAACTGCAAACCAAGTCGAAGTGACAAAGACAAGGCTTGCACATAGTTTTCTCTTTTGTAACATGAACATATATAACAATATGAAGTTCAACTATAGGAAGCAATAGCATTTCAATCCATGAGTACAATCAATGAGCAATATAGACATAAACAAGGTCATGGACGATGGAAGAGTACATGTTACAAGTAATGATAAGTGTAGCATCAATCATATTTTAGAACTTGTCAATGTCACTTTTTATATTCATTTTTATACTTCTTTCAATGGTTAATTTACCTATCGTTAGGGTTCGAATACAAATCATATCACATGGTTCATTTACATAGAGACTGGATCAAATGTCTTATTCATTAATTCATATTACTTATCAATAGATTTCAAAATTTTGATCATTGTTTTCTATTGTATTGACCTAAGGGGAGGTCCCAAAACTGTACTCAATATAATTCAATAGGTTCAAAGTGAATAAGAGACAAGAGTCAAGTCAATATCAATAGTTTTTCATTGTAATGACCCATTAGTAGTCCCAAAATGATGTTAAATGGTTAGATAGTCTAAATTTCAATAAATTTCTTTCCTGTTTTGACCCAGGGTTAGGTCCCTTCCTTGTTTAGATCCAAGACCCAAAGCTAGGTTCCTCCCTTGTTTAGACCCAAGGTTAAGTCCCTCCCTTGCTTTAATCCAAGGTTAAGTCCCCTCCTCATTTTAGACCTGAGGTTAAGGTCATCGAATTTTGTTCAAAAGCTCAATAATTCAAAGGTTTAATGATTTAAAATTTAATAAAGTTCTCCCATATTTTGACCCAAGGTTAAGTCCCTTCCTTATTTAGATCCAAGGTTGAGTCTCTCCCTTGTTTAAACCCAAGGTTAAGTCATCAAAGTATAAAATTCTACTATATTTTGACCTAGAGCTAGGTCCCTCCTTTGTTTTAACCCAAGGTTAAGTCTCTCCCTTGTTTAGACCCAAAGTTAAGTCTCTCCCTCATTTTAGACCTGAGGTTAAGGTCATCGAATTCTGTTTAAAGGTTGGATAGTTCAATAAGGCCCAAGAAGGGTTCAATATAGCCCAAAAAGGGTTCAATAGTTCATTGGTTCATTAACATTTCAAAGCTCAATAATAGTAGGGATATATCAAAGGATATCAAAGTTCAATAAGATGTCTCATGACATATGGAAGAAGACTTCATGGTTCAATAAGATTCAATCATAATAAGTTCACATTTCATGTTTAATTGTTCATATTCCATTTATATAAACCACATATGATCTTCGAGGAGATTTCGATAATTCACAGTCTTATGATCTTTCATATTATGAGATCTTCACATTGTTCAAAGGAATCAATAGCACCAATCATTGGTTCATATTTCATAATCCATACGTGGAAATCAAGGTTTCAATCAAAGACACTCTCTCATGTTCAATTTCATATTAAGTTAACAGAATTCATATTCCTTATGTTAGTTCAATGAGATCTACCTTAATCAATCATATTTGTTTCATAACAATCAATTTCATTAAGGTTTTTATTAAATTGATCTTAGATTTACGATAAACACATGTCTAACATATGGGTTTCAAAGGATAATTTCACAGATCTATCAATAAAGAGGAGCATAAGATCAAAACATACTTAAATTCAATATTCATAGTGATTCATATGAGATTTCAGCATAAAACAAGGATTCAACAAAGGAATTTGGCATAAGTGATGAAAATATTATCTAATTCACATAGACTTTACTCACAAATTTGGCATTCATCAAAGTTGAGTAAGGCTCTCATGGTTTTCAAGAAAAAAAGTTCTCCAATAGTGGGTTTCATCATCAAATCATAAGGATCTACAAGAAACAATGAAGGAATTGACATTAGTTTGTAGGAGTACTTAAAATCCTTTCAAATCCTTTCTTCTTCCTTAAGTTCATTCTCTTCAATCACCCAAAATCACTTCATTTATACCAAATCAGTGTAGATTTATCATCAAATGAATGAAACTATAAAGTTCTTGTAGAAAACAAGCTAATCTAGAAGGATTTTCATGGTTTGAAGTGAAACTTACCCAATTGGGGAAGAACTTCAACTTTCTTTCTCCAAAACTCTTTAATCCTTACCTCTTTTGTTATAAATGGGTCTAAACACCTAAATGGTACATTATAAGGGTTTCCCTTACATATTTCTAGGGTTTTGGGTTGAGTTGGGGGTCCCCTACTCCACCAAAATGAAGAAAACCCTAATAGGTTTCAAAAAAAATGAAATCTAAGTTAATTCAGATCGATCCGGAGGGTGTCGGATTGATCTGATTGATCTAGAGGGGTGTCAGATCAATCCAAAGGGGTATTGGATCGATATGCAGGGATTCTAGATCGATCCAGTACTGTTCTATTAAAATTTTTGTAAATCTTTGAGATCCTAGATTGATCCAAATAGTGGTTGGATCGATCTGCCAAGTGCGGATCCACCAGGCATGGGTCAAATCCATTAAGATGCCCCTTTTCCAGGTTTGATCCCTTTGCACTAAAATGGCCATAACCTTATCTTAAAAAATCTTTTTTGTAAAGATTTTATTAGGTTGAAAACTAGACTTCAAGGGATTTCTAACAAGGTATAGATCACCCTATAATTCACTCAGGATTTATGTCAGTGGCCCTAGGAAGTTAACCCCAAATCTATGGGCCTATCAATACAGACACCTTATGAAAAAATGAGCATAACTTCTTCTAAGAAACTTGTAATTACACACTATTTGTTTTTCTACAAAGTAGACTCCTAGACCTTTCTAGAAAGGTATGGCACAAGCTTTAATCCTCTCAGGATTTATGTCAGTGGACCCATAAAAATATCACAAATGCAAAATTGGGATAACTTTCAAAATTGACAGGTTTAAGGCCCAACCTAGGTCTTACACTTCTAGCTTGGTCCAATGGGTTCATAAACCACTCTATGGTCTATTTTAAATAGGTGAAAGGAAAATTTTACAGTTATATGGATAAAATTACAATTTTTTCCTTTTAGTACAAAGTGGGGCATTACAATGTAGCACCCCGACTATCACATAGCCAAGGTCAGCCTTACAGCCACTTGAGCTCTTCTCTAACCCATCTACATGCCCCCACATGCACTGACAATGATACTTCTCATCAAGAACACCATCACATCAAACCCTACTTGACCAACCCACGAATAACTTCCTTACATCGTCATGATGCTCATCCCGCTCATAGGGTCCCTTGTGTCATCGCTACCTAAGCATGGGACTAGTCAGCCACCTCAATGCCCATGCCATGCCATCGAAGTGCATCTCAAATGACAATGGAGTCCATCATGCTCCACTTGTAGCACTGAAGGCCCAGTATGCCTACAACACATCCTTGAGCTACCACTTAAACCATTAAGCCTACTGACGACCACGGCACCTTACACGTGTACCATGTCATTCCATTCAAGATGTTTCCGCGAGTCTTCCCATGGCATCACTATGGTTGTCTAGGACCAAGCCAAGATTTTTCTCAGTACCAAGATAAAGTACACTCGAGCACCCAAGCCATGGGATAGCCCACTCCGCAACCCATGTGCTACCACTGTCGTATAGCACATGCTAGTAGCACCCACATAGGAAAACCATCAGCCTTAGCTGAATATATAGTGCCACTACACCGGGCCCCAAGCACTATCCAATGAGGGAATCCAAACCCCATAGGAACCCTAGGTAACACCTATATACATGCCGAGAGCCACCCCCGACCCATGTTGGGGATGCCTCACAGTTTAAGCTCATGAAGGCTAAGAGCATGTCTCACATATGGCATAATGTCCATCGTGCCACCCATGCCTTGACATGACTATTGCCCATGTCAAGGGCTTGAGTGCCTCCAAGCATCCACCCCCTCTCTAGGTGTACACTAAGCTTTCTATGGATTGCCAGAAGGGAACATCATACCCCACAAAAAATCATACTAGACTTATTTACAATTTTTCCATCAGGTAGAATTTATAGAAATGTTATTGTGCCACATGCTAGACCTCTATGCCTACACACTTGCTTAGACATATCTGTGGCATTCTCCCCCACTTGTCTAGTTGATGCCCTCATCAACACACCCACACGGGTGTTCACTTTGGCTTGAACACCCCTTCCTGATGCCCCGATCACTATTAATCATTACCTAGCACCACACCGAACTTAGCTTAGAACCCCTGTACCCAACTTACTCCATGACCAACTCCATTCTTCAAGACACTCTAAGTGTCGCTTTCTGTGATCCATTGCATAAAATCACACCAATGTACATTGTCTATTGTGTACATGCACGTTCCATTGTGCACCAAAGTCCACTCATGGATGCTTGCTTGACCCAATAAGCACACTCATCTACACTGAATCTTGACATCTATAGCTTCAGACTTTTCTAAACATGGCTCAACCAGTGAACAAACCAACCTAAGCTCCACTCTACCCTGGAAATCAACCTAATTTTTCCTTGCACCCAAGGCATGGTCCTCTGATCACTCTGCGTATAGCACTTCTAGTCGTTTTGTCTCTTGTGAACCAAGCTGTGACTCCATCCATTGATTCACCAATCTCTCCTCTAAGATTCCCAATCTATACACCTCACAAGGTGTGGCCCTCAAGCCAATATAATGCGGCATGGATCCATTCCACTAAATCTTCCATTATGAATTCATCTCATCTTAACTTGCTCACGCCAAACTTCCCTTGATTCTTACATACAAGCTTGTGTATTCCCATTCCTATTACATCCCCTTACTTATCCAAACCAAGCTACATCCTGAACATCCCCGATGTTCCACAGCCAATAACCCTACCCCATTGCTTGAAACTGCCTTACACTATCTATCATACATTGCCTACTCTGAGGACTTCCCATTTTGATCCACTTCTTAGTCTGACTTACAAGATTTTGCATAGTCCCATTCCTATAACAGCCTCTTACTTGTCAAACCAAGTTGCTTCTCAACTATGCATAATGTCATTGTGGCAATCCACTCACTCTAACTTTCACTTAGTCATTTAGGTCATCTGACCTTCTCTATGTCTTGGGACTCAATCTGTCGAGCTCCCTTCTCTATGGCCAACACCCCTCATCCAGTGGTCGAAGCTATCCTATGTCCATCTCTATATACTTTACCAATGTAGCCATCAACCCACACCAGAATTCACCAAAAAAGGTCATGGATCTTTTAACCCTTCTTGTGTTGGAACTCAATCCATCGAGTTCTCCTTTGTCCATGTCCAACAACCTTCACCTAATGTTCACAACCACATCATTCCAAATCATTTTGGTATTCTACACCTCGTCTATGAAATTTTACTTTATTTTACTCTGACACTATTCTTCACCTTATGCAATATACTGAGTCATATCGATATGAATCCTGACACTCTGCTAGCCAAGATAACAAAGCTCACATCTGAACTCGATCCACACTAGTGCCTTAAATAAACAACCTCTGTCGTGGCATGCCTACACCTATCATCACTTCCTTTGGATACCATGGCTTAAGTGCTCCCCCACTTAAGCTTGTTACCATACCTCTCAGTCTCCCTTAACATTATCAGTGTGTTGCTCAACCATCCTCTTGGTTATCCCTAAGTACCTCAACATCTTGTGTCTTCACTCTGAGAAGGCATCTTTCATTTTTTCCACTTTGCCTTTGACCCATTGAAGGGCTTCCTTAACTTTCCACAAGTTACCCTCATATCACTGTGCCACCCTAGTACATTAGTCCACTACACCTTCACCCTAAGTAAGCACTATCCATTTAGCTCTTTTTTGTCACCTATGTTGTGCTTATACCTTGGCACACTGCCTTCACCATGAGCCAACACTTTGTCTCTTTCAATATGTCACTTCAGCACCTTAGCATTATGTGCATTTGCCCTAAGTGAACTACCCGTTCAGATTTTCACATTTAGGTCACTGTCTCCCTCTAGTATTTGAGCATACTTGCCTACACCTTGAGTAGATCCTTCATTCATCACTGTATAGTGCTAGTTTAGTACCTAAGCATCTCATGTTTTCACTACAAGCAACCATCCATTCAGATCCACAAATTGGCTTGTCATCATCAAGCCATCTTCTTGGTACCACTATGCCTTTTCCCACTGCTTGTGCTACCACGCACATGTCTTGTCATCTCAATACAAACCCAACACCACATGGTAACCTAATTCATCGAACATACATGGTACTCCCACCATTCAGTGTCACCTACTGACATGCCTTTAAGTCACTCACCCGAGGTATCGAGGCATTTCTCTGTAAGCTTCTTTTCCGAATGTAACCCAATGCTTCAATATTGTCCATCACACCAAAGACTTCTTTGTTAGAATAGGTGTACTAACAAAGCCATCATAAATACTTTTTATGTTATTTTATTTGTTTGACATTTATAATAAAATATTTTAGTTCATCATCACA
>JAOXJP010284864.1:0-19225 GCA_025762735.1 Platanus orientalis | reverse complement strand
CTTCTATATTTTTCGTCTTTTGCCAATTCTTATAACAATATCTTTTATCTCTAATGGTTTTTTGGACTTCATCATTCCACCACCAAGTTTCAGTTAAACCTTCATTTCTATCATTTACATTTGAGCAGTTTCACAAGAAAGGCAAGTTATACCACGTGGCCTCCATGACAAAACTAGTTTTCTGCCTTCTTATGTCATTTCTTAAAAAGTTTTAATATTAAATTAACTAGCATATTGTAAAAATAAATCATCACCCTACTAGAGGCTCCAGTCAAATATAGCCAAAAGCTACAACTCACAACCATGAATTAATCAAATGTGTTGATAGAGTACCTGCCAATAGAAACGAAGCCAATTCTCATCCATATTCCAACTGGAACTTTCCATTTCTTTCCACTTCTGTGACAGCATATGAGCCAAATCAATCTCTCCATATTCAAGTACCATGTATAGAAATCCGTCAACCTTGATTCTGCCATCCTTTATATTCATGGAACCATTCATGACTTCCTCGAGTAAAGTTTTATCTGTCACCTAAGAAGGAATGTGTGTATTAGCATAGTCTAGTAGAAAAAATGGACAGTAAGTAAAAGAGGATCAGCCATTCCTGATAGCAAACTTAAGATGAGAAAAGGAGATGCATCATAAGGCTTCATGGCATTAAGGACTTGGTTTTTCAACTCCTTTACAAGGTTTTTAGTACTTAATAATGCTTAGGTGTTAGGGATTGCTATGTCATTCCAGATTAATAGATAGGGGCAGCATAGCCATTTTAAAATTCCATTATTATCATAATCAAACCACATAGATCTGGATTCTAAAATGAAACAAAAGATTATTTCCCGTTTCTTTTCTTGTGAGTTCCACATGTACTAAAGCCAATAACTATAGCTTTTAGAGAATCTGAGATACAACATAAACTCAAGAGGTTCATCCAACAAATTCAAGAATTCAGGGATTAAATATTGATTTCCAAGGATCAATAGTCACTTTACTACAAATATGTGGTGTATGATGATGATGTAAGGCCATCCATCTGACTGCAACTGTGTTGAAATCTTATATTTTCAAATTGAGGAAGACAGATTCAGAAGGATACTAGAATCATTTGAAACCAAATTGGCAGTGTTTCAATGATAATGTTGAAAGTTCCCAAACATTCAGTTTCTGTGATCTCTCCCAAGTCATGTCATAATAAAAATATTTTACCTTGGTAATTTTAGCATTAATAAACTAAGATAACAGCAAGAAAATTTTTTTAGCAGATTCAACCTGATATTTTGAGGAGAGATTGATATGCATATGGTGTTTACCAGTACCACACCAACCGTTGACTGCATTTTGAATATAACATAGTGAAACTGCTGGACTTGTGCTGCTATAGATAAGTGTTAGAAATTTAGGGATTATACTGGAGAAATAAAGAAGTTCTTTTCTAAGTAATCCAGCTTATATATGTCATTCAGATTAACATCCATGTGAGTATGAGATTGGTTCATCAATAACATCAAGCAAAACCTAAATCCTTGGTCTCAGTCAAGATTGAATGGCTCAAAGTCACAAATTACTCCTGGGTTATTCCACTTCCCAATGTTTTCCTTGGCAAGGGAATGGGGGTGTCATTTATAGTTAAGACTCAAACTAGATATTGGTAAAAGCAATAGTCATCATCCTATAGATTAACCAAAGGCACAGAAATAATATTAAGGATCATTAAGTGTGATCCTTAATTGTTTCTTCAGTTGAGTTGACTTATAGATCACCATGGATTTTCCTAGGATTATTTATGTTGAAGACACTATATAGAAGCAATGTGGACTTCTGGAAGAGGTATCAGCAATATGATCATGTATATACAAAACCTTGAACAAGAACCTTTTTTTTCTGTTCAGGGGGTAGGGGGTAGGGGGAGGGAGGATGAAAGGGGAGAAGTGTTGATGTATATTAATTCTTGTATCTCGTAACATCTTAAGGTATTGGGAGAGTTGGTTAATTCACTCTTAACAGAGTACCAAAGCCAAGCCAGGACTTAGTACTGTACTTGTGTGCATGTGTTGAGGACTTGCACCTGGTTCCCCAAGTGTTCCCAAGAGAGAAAAGTGTTCCTTTTAAGGGGGGGTGTTGAAGTACATTAATTCCTGTATGTGTGTGCATGTGTTGAGGACTTGCACCTGGTTCCCCAAATGTTCCCAAGAGAGAAAAGTGTTCCTTTTGAGGGGGGTTGTTGAAATACATTAATTCTTGGGAGAGTTTGTTAATTTATTCTTAACAAGAAGATGGACTTTCAAAGAACCGCAGCCAGCTTTAAAAGAAATTATAAACATTTAGAACCTGACCCCATCCACAATAGCTTGGAAAACCTACAAGGTGGTGTAGGATAGGAGCTTCTCTAAGAACCGAAATCAGTAAAGAAACAATGGTTTTAACAGAGATTAAACAGGCAGTATAAAAAAGGTACTCATGAGTTCCAACAGGTAGGGAAAATAAGCAAGGCTATTTGGGCTCTAAACAGGGACTGGTAAAGCTACGTTGTAGACTGTTAACGAGGGACAGTGGTTATCCTGGACTTAAAACAGCAGGGGTTGAATCTTTATTTAGAAGTTTATAACAAGGATTAATAGGGCTTAAAGGAAGAGCTTTAATAGGGATTTAAAGGTCTGAGCTTCAGGTCCAAACAAAGAGTAATTCAGAGCTACGATCTGATCAGATTTCAGATCAAGAATAGGTCTCAAAACAGATGGGAATTTTATCCTTAAGGCTGCCACAGGGTTTACTAGTGGAAGATCTCAGTTTTAATCCACAAATCTATAAGAGAAAACATCACCAGGTCTGCCACAAGGAAGAATTCAGACAGGAGACTATTTTCTGGTCTGCAACTTAAAGGGAGTGATCTGCAAGGGTTATCAATATGAGGAGAACATGTTTCTTTAAGTAAAATAACAAGGGAATCAATGAAGGAGATGGCGCTGTTCTGAAGAATGGTTTCCCAGGGGTTCTTGGACGGAAAACAGTGAGGAAAGAAAGGAAGAAGGCTGATTACAGGCTTAGGGGCTCAAGAAACTCTTCAAGAATCGTTCTTGATAGTTCTTGATTATTGCATAAAGAAGAGAAAAGAAAGAAAGAAAGAAATAGAGGACGAAGATGTTGGTTAGAGAGAAAAGAGAGGAGAAAAAACCACTTACTCGTGGAAAGAAAGAAGAGAAGAAGAAGTTGTAGATGGGGAGCCCACAGCTACTATCCACAATAGAGATAAGGTGGGTCACAACCCATACACAAACCAATTTCAAAGTTCCATAATATTCACTAAAATTTTCATTCAAATCGGTGGCCATAAATAGGCATTACAACATCTTTAAAAGAGATAGAATCCTACTAAAACAAAACTCCTAAAAAGATAAGACTCCTAATTAAATAAACTTCCTAAATAAAAAAATTTCTGAAAGGAAAAGAATCCATACTAAAATGGACTCGTCATAGACCAACTTTCCCAAACTAAAAGACCTCTAGAAGATAAGAATCTTCTTAAAATAACACTCCCAAAACTCTAGGACTCTAAGGGCTGCCGACCAAGACTAATGAGCCCCACTTTGACTAACAAAAAAACTCCTATTCAAACCCAACTGACGGGCGGTACGACCAGCTGTGTGTGGACCCCAATTTTGTTGACTTTCACAGTCCACATAGGCCAAAAACATGGCTGGTCGTGCACTACTAAAGCAACATTAAATTTGGAAATTTTGTCTTATTTCATGGAAACCCCTAAAACAAAAATAAGCCCTTGGTCAAAAGGCCTTATTACAATAATATCCCCAGCTCTAAAATACTAAATAAACCCACAAAATTTACATAACTTAAATCGGGCCCTCTTGTGTGCAGGGGCACATACGAGAGACTCATCATATTGGCTGCATCACAAGGGCATTGAAGCAGGAGCATCAGCAGCTGGCATCATTTCCAAGCAACATTGAAAAGGAGTAGATGGAGAGAATCAGGGTGATTATGAAGATCTATTATGCTTCATGCTATGCTGTTCCATTGAATAAATAGTGTTTCGAGGTTATTTTATGCTTTAAGTAGAAAATTGCATATAAGGAATATTTATATATTTGTCCCAAGTTTGTAATTCTTTTAAGTTTGGGGGTTAGATGGTGTAATAAGGGGAAGAAGAAGGGATATTTCTTTAGGGGGCAGCAGCCTATAGAGAGAAATCAATATGATAAGTATGAGAGAAGGGGAGAGTTAGGAGTTTCTAAAATATCATGACTTAAGGAAATCTAGTTTCCAATTCTGTCCTCTTTTAGAAGGCCTTCTTATAGGGTCCTACTTATTCAGGGAGTTATATATTTGTTTTTAGAAACTAGGGGGATTTCTTTCTCATTTAATTAATGGGAGAATTCTGTTGTAAACTCCTATAAAAGAAGGCCATACGTATGTACTGATATAATGGATTTTTTATGAAATTGAGTTAAAGCAGTTGCCTTCATGCTTCTCTTACAGTTGGTGCAGTGAGGGTTTCCCCATATCAGTCTACTATTGGATTGCCCAGTCAGCTGTAGTTGATTGGTCCCTATCTCTTTCTCTTTCTTCTTTTCTTACTTTTCTTATTTTCATTATTGAACATCAAGTTACTGCTAAAGAGAGATTCTTGGACATATGATTCTCAGTCTACTGGTTTCTTCCCAGTCATACTTCATCAGTAATAACCTTTTAGCAGATAAGTTTCTGTTATAATTACTAAGTCGAGAATCTGCTGTGTAGTTTCGGCATAAAACAGCAACTGATTGTTTTTCGTTAAGTGGGTTAGGAGTGTTATTTGATTACTAAATTTTGTGGGTTATAAGTACAATCTTTACCTGAGTTTTGATTAAAATTTGGGATCAATCAGATCACTCTGATCAGTAGTTCTAATCCTTCGATCAAGACAGTATTCTGTATCTGTTCATGATCTTCATTAGAATCTGAAATTTCAGATCAGTTATTTAGAGGTTCCACTGAACCGTTAGAAAGACTAAGGGACTGTTTGGCACTGCTGTGGGCCCATTACCCTCAGGAATCAACAGTCTATAAGCTGTCCTGCATGAAGCATTTAAACTGTAACCAAATAATCTCAATATCAGAGTAGAGGATAAAATCCACAGGCTTGTTGGCTTCTCCAATACTTAGCTCACTACCCCAAGAGAATAGGATTGAAGTGTCATCTTCCTTCAATCATCTTGGTTTTCAAAGAGTACATTTTTTCATTAATAACATCCTCAGCAAGAGGACTTTCAGTATATAATAAAATCTCAGAATTTATAAGACAAGACCTCAAAAGCATAGATACAATATTTCAAGCATCTATCGTAAAACAAAACAATAACCTAACCTAGGTGATCACTAATAAAACCACCATTACGACAACAGTACTATGCGCTACTCAAAAAAGTTGGACTCAAGGCAACTAGATATACTGACACAAGTACGCCCAGCAGGTCCAACGATAAGAGATCCACTAGTCTCTAGTCCCAATGGATTTAGTAGTTGTTTAACTAGGACTTTGATTATTATATTCTTTATAAGTTTAGTCATGATTTAGTAAGATATATTCAGTTTTAAGTTGTTTATGAGACTTCATTAATGAGCTGTTATTTTAGAAAGTGAAAGTTTTAGGTCCGCTACTTTTCTTGTGACCTTGTTTGTAGTGTCAAAAGTTTGCCCGTAGTAGAAAGTAGTGAGATCTGAATTTAGAGCTTTGGTTTAGAGAGAAGAAATAAGATATTAAGAAAACAAAGAAGAGAGATTAGGAAAAGTATTTGGGTCATTTGCACTGTCTCACGCCCAGCTCAATCTCTTATTTAAATAATATAATGAGGACACTTCTGTCCCCAGACAAGAATGGGGATAAATACCTTATATGCAATAGTAATGCCCCATGTATCCTTTTCAACACTCCCTTCAAGCTGGTGCATAGATATCTGAAATGCCCAACTTGCTCAAAATCACTGATAAATGTGCCTTGATAACTACCTTGGTGAGTAAATCAGTTATTCGATCTCCTAATTTCACTAATGGTGTACAGATCAAACCTATTTGATCCCTTTGGTTTGATCATGTTAGACTCGGTTATGTGCCATAATTCTCACTGCCTTGTTATCGCAGTAAAGGCTCATAGGAATTGGAACAGAAGCATTTGCAACCAAAAAACAAAAAACAAAAAACAAAAAACAAAAAACAAAAAAAAAACTTAATACACCATGTGCTAATGCACGATACTCAGCTTTTCACCAAACCTTGCAACTAGAGATTGCTTCTTACTTCTCTAGGTGATAAGATTCATGGTTTTAAAAATCAACATATTTTGGAAACTCATTCATCCTATATTTTTTTTATCTTTACGTTAAATGTTTTGTGTTCTGTGGTTGAGAACGACCATTTCATTATGCTTTATTTTTTATTTAATTACATTTATATTTATACAGCCCCAGACCCCACAGTGGCGGGAGCCTTGTGCACGGGGACTGCCCTTTTACATTTATATTTATACGGAATGCATAAAAAATGGCCATGTGTCTCAAGTTCTTAGATTTACATTGAAGGAATAAAAGAATGCATCTTCATATCTAAATCTTTTTTTTTTTAATTCTTATCAGCTTTCATAAAATAAAAAAGAAAACCAATACTAGATACCTTCAAGTGAGTGCTTTTGTGTATCTATTTTTTGTTCCTCAACTTATACATTAATTTATGGTCAAATGATAAATTTTTTTGGGATAATTCGTCAAAAGAGAATTTAGAAATGTGTATTTATAATCATTTATAATTTTCTAAAATATCAATGTATACTTTCAAAAAGTACATAATGTTTCCCACCTTTCCACTTCTACAATATTTTGACACAACATTTCCAACATGTTTCTAGTTTTTAAGTGATTGACAATTCCACCAACACTAACATTTTAAATCTTGACAAGATTACCTCCAACAAATGTATAAAACTACGTGTTGATCTAAGATCTATTATGAAGCCAGGCTAATTTGCATCAATAAAACCTCTTATCCTCATATGGTCATGTTTTCAAAACCGAATACCTCTCCAATGATGATTTTAAGTACTAACAAACTCTGTAGGCAGCCTCAAGATTGTAGTAGTATGGTCTATTGGATGTATCTCAGTACAAGGGTATTTCAGTCTATGGATGTCTTTTGTACATACAACATATATATACTTGTATACAGTATACCATATCATAATAATAAAAATATTATTTTTGTTGTGGAGAGTGACTTAACTCTCTCAGACGATTTCATCATCTCTCTTTCTCTTTTCTTCTTTTTTTCCTTCTTTCTATTAGTTTTAATCTCCATTAAATAACATGTAACAAATCAAGTTGGTATTAGAGCTAACTACGGACTAAATTTATTTTAGGGGAGGAGGAGTGTAACACCCCGCATATGTTTTGAAGACCTAACCAATAAAGTATATGACCCCATACATGTACAAATGATTAAATGTGAAGAAATTGACATAAAATAGTTAAAATTTCAAAATCTGGGGAGAATGGGCCGATCCAAGTTTCCCTAGAGCGATCCAGATAGTCTCTAGTGTGTATAGTGTACACCGGCAACATGCCGGACCGATTTGAGGAAACCTTGGATCGATCCGAGAGGTCTTTGGAATCCATAGACCAAAACAGCAAAGGCCCAGACCGATCCAAAAAATTGTCGGACTAATCCAAAATAATCGAATCAATCCACCTAGGCAAAAACAAAAAATTAAAAATATACTTCATGATTTTTTACCCCAACTCGAGTAATACTATCCTAGCCCTATAAAAGCCTTTAGGGTTTTGTTCTAAACCTATCTAACCCTAAAGGAGGAGGAGAAAAGAGGAGAACAAGGAATGAAGAGAGAAATTGGGACTTTTCCCAAGGTCAGCTCTAAAAGCACAAACAGGTTTAGAGATTTTGTAAAAATCAAGTAGCATACGATTTATCATTTGCGTCAATCATTCTTAAGATTGTGTTCGTGATGTGTTTAATCTCGAAAGAAGAGACTGGAGGTAATTGAGAGGACATTGGACATGGGGATTTGAGCGAAGAAATGAAAAGAGGATATCTCAAAAAGGATTTTGTGATAATAAGTTACCATACTGGATGTACATGTGTCTTCATTACTAGGTTCTTATATTCAATTCTTTGAATGAGATTTTGTAAGTATCCATACAAGACATACTTCGGTTTGTTTCTACATTAAGTTCTTAGATTGAGTATTTTACAAATATATTTGCAAGCAATCATACCGGGTATACTTGATTTTCGCAAATAGGTTCTATGATCAAATTATTGTGCGAGTAAATAAATGAAAGTTATCCTTGTTAGTTTCATTCTTTAGTTTTTCTGAAATTGATGTTCAGAATCTTTAGAAAAGAATATTCTGACATTGTTTCACAATTAATGTTGATTTACTCTTATCAGAATAATTGGTTCAATTTCCAAATTTTTATTGAGAATGAATGTCATGCATATTTGAATTAAAACCCTAATTGTGTTAAATTGATTTTCCAAGGAAGCCTCTTAAATTCTATAGTTATGTTAAAAGAATTGTTCTGATAAACAGCGTTCTTATCTTTCCACAAAACTCTACAGTATATGCCTTAGAAGGAGAGGTCAAGCTCATGTGTTTGTGTCCTTTCAAAATGTGAAAGTGTGTAGGAAATCTGAGATTTATTTGTAGTAAAATGTTTTGAGACCTAAACAGCCACATTCATAAAATTCAAAAATAGTAATTGACAAATATACAACTATTTTGGTATTTGAGGCTGCCCCTTACCATCATGGGGATAATCTGATGGTGCCCTCTCGAAAGGCTGTAGGTGTGATCCGGTGCCTAATCACTGGGTCACATTAATAGGTGAAACCATTGAACCTACTCATCAAGCCTTATAAAAGGTGTGATCAGGTATCTAATCATCGGGTCACATCAATAGGTGAAACCATTGAGACTACTCACCAAGCATTATAAAATGTGCAATTAGGTACCAAGCCACCAAGTCAAATTAATAGGTGTACACAATGCACCCCTCACCAGGTTGTAAAATAAGTGCAATTAGGTACCCTCTCACTGGGTCACATAATAGGTGCGATCAGGTACCCAATCACCATGTCACATTAACAAGTGAAAATCAATGTGTCTTGTATAAGGGCTTTGTGATAAGTGTTAAGTGAAATGTGAAATGGCCAAATAAATCAGATTTGAAAGATGTGTTTTGACTCAGTTTAGCATAAGTTTCATTGAGGATTAAGAATCGTTTGTTTTATAAGTTCACTCCAATAATTTTCCATGTAAAGGTTTGTTTGAAAAGTGTCAATCAACAATATTAGTTTTGAAACTACTTTAGACACTGAGTTATGCTTTGATACCATGTCATGTTTTTGTGTTACAGTATTTGTAAAAGTTGCATCATGTCTTCAAATGTTTTACCTCTTTTGTGCTCTGTTTGACCCATCCTCTTGTGTGTTCTGTATGTTTATTTACGAGCCCGTCAAACTCACCCATATTGGCAAAAAAATTCAAATTAAGATCATAGAAGAGAACAACAGCTTGAAGTGTTCTAGAGCTAAAGGGATGAAACTATGAGGAGATTCTTGATTTAGTTTATGATTAGCGAATCTTTGAACTGTTTTAATTATTCTAGCTTTGATTTCTAAGCTCATGACATTGAGAAATAGTTTTAATCATTTATTTTCTTAGGTTGTAATAAGTTATGTAATAGTTCAAGAATTTGGAGACTTTAGTTTAAATTTGATTTGTTAAATGGAAATGTCATAATGTCAAACCAAATGTTGGAATGTGATATGTGGTCTTTGGAGATGATTCATGGCATGAATGGTTGGATAAAATTTTTCCGTTGCATAAATGAATGTTTAAAAAAAAAGAGGAAAAAAAGAAAAGAATTCTACTGTGTATGACTTTAGTAAATTAGAAAGTAAAGGTCAAAACCAAGGCCACCTTTGTACGGATGATTTTGGGTCGCAACACCACTACTAGCTCTTGACCCCTCAAATCAGTTTACTATTTTGAGCTTCCAAATCCCCACACATTCCTTCTTATTTACTCCCAATTTCAGCTCCTAATCCCTTTTAACATGGTGTCATTAATCAATGTTCTGTTCATAGTTTGATCATGCGTCATATAGTAGCTACAAACAAAAGATGACTAGGAGATAGTGAATCTGGTGTGGTAGCTTTGCTACGGCTTGAAAAGAACTATCCTCTATGGAAGCCCGAGCTTAGATTTCCAAAGAAATCTAAGTGAACATCTTGTTATCCACATGATTAGACTTAGTTTTCTTTAAGTTTCTTTTTGTTTTTATGGGTTTTAAAGGGTTAATTTTATGTAATAAGGCCATAAATCCACGGGAGAGAGTTGATTGCAATTTAAGAGAGTTTTAGGATTGATTTGCATGTTTTTTTTCTTTTACTTTACTAGGGTTTTAGTGTTGGTCGTACAATTAAGGGTATTTTGGTCCAATTTTGTAGAAAAAAAAGGCTTATAGATAGTCTCTTATGCTCTCTTATACGATTAATTGATATTTGAATATAATTTTTGAAGTTTTAGAAGCCCACAGTTAAAGCTTGGTATCTTTCCTAGTAGCTCTCACGATTTTAGGTAAGTTCTCCACTCTTCTTTCTCCATACACCCTCCTTCTTTCTCTATTCATTCTTTCATTTAATCTTCTTTTAGTATTCAATCGATATTGGTTAGTTTTCTTTATTTATTGCATGTTTCTTGAAAAGATCTGAATTCTTGGATTGTTTTCTTTAAATTTCAGCATACATACTTTTCAAGATTCTATATTTATTGCTTGGAAATTACTTTTAGGTTTTTGCTCATCATTTAATTAGTGTAGAAGCCTAATCTCATTGGTATCCTACTTCAAAATCATACAAGATAAAATTGGAGAATGAATGTTGATTACAAGACCGTTTGCCTATACCTCCTATTAAAGAGAGACTTGATTAGAAAGAAAAAAAATGAAAATGATTAAAAAAAGTGGCATCCATAAAGACAAATATCTACGTCAATTTAGAATAATAGTAGTTATAACCTTTACGAGTTGCAGAATAACCTGAAAAGATACATTTGAGTGCTACATAATTGAATTTAAACTGATCCGATCTATGAATGTGAACATAACAAACAAAACCAAAGACTTTGGAAGGAAGAACAAAAAGAAAACAACATAGACACAAGTTCAAATGGTTTTTCAAAGTTTAACACTCGTAAAGGCAAATGGTTGAGAACGTATGATGTTGTGAGAAATGCATCAGCGAAAAAGGTTTTTAGAACGGTCATAGCAAAAAGAAGAGCATGTAGAACTTTAAGACGATGTCCTTTTTTTTTTCTATTACACCACTTTGATGTTGTGTGCGAATCATAGGTACCAGAGCAAGAAGCAACGTGAAAATGAGAAACGGGAGCAATGCTCAATCAATCCTTGGGAAACGAGAAGCGACAAAAGATTAAAAAGCATCTAGAAAGAAACTAGGAAGCGATTGGAAAACAATTAAGAAGCAGTAGGGAAGTGAGTAAAATGCAATTTTGAAGTAACTTCAAACCATTATGAAACAATATTATGGGATGAATAGGAAATAAAATGATTATAATAGGAAATAAATAACAATAAGTAACAATCAAAAATATAACTACAATATACTAAAATGAATAAACTCAATAAAGTAATTAAAAAACCTAAAAATTATACTAGTAAGCAACAAAGAATCATTACATATAAATCAATATGCAAACCACTTTATTATTAGTATGGCCAGCCAAACCTTGAATTTTACCCGTACATAATATTTTTTGCAGATAACTAGACATCTTTGAGTCAGATTATAGAAGACCTTGTATAAAAACCATCATATTGGAATCTTTTTTATTGGATTGAAATAAATAAATAAATATGTATATATATATATATAAAACAATAAAATCAATATTAAATCTCATAGAAAATATTTTATTCAATGCCAATAGCATAGGGTTTACTTTAAATGAAATTAAATTTCACTACTTTAATCGCTTCCCAATCGATTCTCTAGAGGCTTCCCCAATCTCTTTATCATGCTTCCCAAACACGAGAAATGTGTTTCCCACAACTTAGGAAAAAGGAATTGAATTGGCTTCCCAAACGAGCTCCCCACCTTGTACCAAACTTCACTACAACTATGGTGCGAACACATGATGTCTGACAAATGATATCAATTTCAAATAGATAAGATTTAAGGCTACATACTCTCCAACATTATCATAACAAAGAAATTTCAATTGTGTGTCTGCAAATCATCTTATGAAAGGTTTTAAAGATTGAATATACTTGATTTCATAAGATAAACCCATGAGTTTCAAGTATAATTGTCAATAAAACTCACAAAATGACAATAACCAAATAATGAAGTGATGAGAGCGAGTCCCCAAACATCAAAATGAACTAAACTGAATGGGACATCAGAATAAACTAAGGCAATGTTTTGTAAACTGACAAATTTCACACTGAAGATAAACTGAAGAAGAAGCATATAAATGAGGAAAGAAATATAACTGGTGAAGGGAAAAGTGACTAAGCCAATGATGCCAACGCATCAAATGGTCTTTACTAAAACTACTAGAAATAATAGACTGAGGGCAGAAAAGATGATTAAAGCCTTAAAGTAGGTACAAACCATTAGCTTCATGAGCAATGTCAATCATCATCTTCTTACTCAAGTCTTGAAAAAACACAATGAATAGAAAAAAAAAGTGACACTACAGCTCAAATTATATGTAAGTTTACTAATAGAAATAAGATTTGTGGAAAGATTGGGGGCTACTGTACTGGGGGCGCATTCTTACAGTGGATGAACTTATGAAATGTGGATTCCATATGGCCAATAGATGCAGTATGTGTTTGGTTGATGCTGAATCAGTTTGCCATCTTTTTCTTCATTGTGCATCTGCCGTATTGATTTGGAGTTTCTTTCTATGGAGGTTTTGTAGGCCTTGGTTGATGCCAAATTCCATGCGTCTTCAATTGGAAATAGGGAATAGGGAAAGACTAAATGATCTATCAGCTCAAGGAATGCTCCTATGGAGGGCGATCCCTACTATTATCTGTTGGGTAATGTGGAACGAGCGCAATGCTTACATCTTTGAGAATGTTATGTCTGACCCCAACAAGTTGCCAGATAAAGCACTCTCCCTCCATTTCTCTTTGACTGCTCATCTTCCCCTTTTTAACAAGTCTAAGTTTGTTTATTGGATGTTGGGGTGGGATGATTTAGTTTTTGCTTAAGGCAGCTTCTACAGTATTTCTCGTGCTGTTGGCTTCCTTCGTATTTGCTCCCTTTCATTTCTCTTAATAAATTTCTTCTTTATTGATTAAAAAAAATAAAAAAACGAAGAACAAATGATAAGGGAAGGTTAGGTAGGAGTTAACATCCCCTTTTCTAGAAATGGAAGAAATAGAACCATCAGCAACTATAACTTTTTCTTCACCGGGGAAAATATATACAATGAAAATACAGAAGGCATACCTGTTATGATGTCTGAAACACAGGAATCAATAATCCATGACAGGATCTAGAATAACCAATGGGGACGTAAAGGGTAGATGCATGTTGAATCTGCAAACAGTGAATGGAGTATTGTTCAACTAAGACATGAAGCAACGAGGCTTGCCAGTTCATCCTCAGGAATGAAGATCATCTTTTTTGAAGGGGCAGCATCTGAAAGCAATGTATCATTGGTAGAAGGTCCACCAACTGAAGCACCATCGCCTAAAGCAATTGTGGTATGAGCAACAGAAGATCTAGGTCTAGTCACTTGGGGTGGACAACCCACTAAATCCCAACACGTCTCGCAAATGTGTCTAGTTCTGCCAAAGTGAATAACTTAAGCATGTCATTATCATCCTAGCCACCCTTTTATGCAAACTTATTTCCTCATCTATTTACCTACTAAGGTAAATCTGTGGAAACAAGTGATGATCTCTCAAGATTGGAACAAGAACCATCTTGTTACTTAGTTTCATGCACCCTGCTTGTAACACCCTACACCATGATGCACATATTACTGTACATATGTCACACTTAGAATGCTAACACATGTCACATAAGTATTGTACATACTTAGAAGGGTTTCGACTCTTCTGTAAGGACCTAAAAACTTATGCAACTTTAGAGACAAACATGTATAAATCTAGAAAGAATAAGTAATCAAGCCATATATCATGGGAAAGGTCTTAAAGTCTATTTTCCAACCCAATAAACGGTAAGTGAATAGGAGTTTTCTAGAAGAAGTTATGATCATTTCCCCAAAATGTGTCATTGCTGATTGGCCTACAGATTTGAGATTTCTTGGCCCACTGACACAAATCCTAAGTGAATTGGAGGATGACATAGACCTTGTTGGAAAGGTCTTCAAATCTAGTTTCTAACACAATAAACAGTGATTGATTCCGAATTCTCTAAAAGGAGTTATGGGCATTTTAGTGCGAAGGGGTCAAATCTGGAAAAGCCATCCAGATCAATCCAGATCTATCCAGATCGATCTGGCCAGATTAATCTGATTTTGTTGGATTGATCAAAATTTAGCTGATCGATCCGGCATCTCAAAGTTTTACAAGAAAAATAGCCTGAATCATGTCGGATCAATCTAATTTCGACCCGAATTGATCCGATTTCGCGAAAATTGAATTTTGGGGTTTAGCAAATCTCATTTTTGTCCAAGAAAGGGTTCTACTTCACCTATGGCTCATATGGGAGTTACATAATATATTACACTCGACCTAATCTAACCCAAAAACACAAAGAACAAAGGGGAGAAGGGAAATCAACGAAAAAGTTAGGGTTTGAAGAATGTTTGACGAACAAAGCTAGGGAAGAACTTTTGATTCAACAAAGAGGTCAGAAATTGTGTAATCTATCATTTTTACTTAAGTTCTTAGTTATCTAAAGATATTGATCTCGTTTTTTAGAGTTTTTACAAGTTTTGAATGAGTTTTCAAGTGAATATGTTAAGAATCATTGAAGAACTTCTTAAGATTGTAAAGACTAAATTTTTACAGAAAAAAATAATAATAATTGTTTTCCATAAGTATGATTTCGAAATCCATGAAGTATAGACTATCATATAGATCAAAGCATGTGAAAATTTGTATTGTATAAGATAGATCTTAAGAAAAGACTTAGTATTGAAAGAATTGATAAAGTTCTATTATTATACAATTATAGATATTGAAAGGCCATTGTATTGATATACAAATTGTGATAGAGATCATTGTTAATGTATTGTATGAACTATGATAGAATTTCTGTAAAAGTTTCATAGAAAGTGCTTAAATGGTCAAGCAAACTCCATTGGTTTTGAATTAGTATTATACTGTATATGTTGGAGACTATATTGTTATAGTATGAAATGTAAAGAAGTGTTTGTATTGATTAATTTTGATAAAGAGTTTAAGTAATACAAGTGTATGGTTGAAGCTATCATTCATCATCAAAGCGGAAACATTGATGATGCTCAGCACACCTAGTTTATGGTGTGAATGGCCCTTTTACCGGGGATTATAAACGGTTATCACGTAGCTCTTCTCACAGGAGATAAAATTGGTGAATCATGTGGCTCTTCTCACCGGAGATAAAATTGGTGAATCACGTGCCTTTTCTCATCGAAAATAAAATTGGTGAATAAAGTAACTCTTCTCACCGGAAATAAAATTGGTGAATCATGTGGCTCTTACACCGGAGATAAAATAGGTGTATCATGTGGCTCTTTCACCGAAGATAAAATGGTGACATTGACATCGTACTGTATTCCATTGTCATTGGCTCATCCATGCATGAGATTAGATTGTATTGTATCGTATTGTCATTGTTATAGTATTGTTTACATGTATAAGCATTGTCATTGTATTGTCAACGAACTTTCATCATAATATTAAAAGTTAACTGATATAGAATTGTTAAAGAAAGGTTAAGGAAGATTGTAAAGAATGTTATATGTTCAAAGGAAATTTTACAGCATGTATTCAAGTAAAGTAGAATGGGAAAATAGTAGGGTAAAGATCGTATTTTGCATCTGTGTTATCTTATCTCCATTCTACTCACATTTTTCTGTTTTAATCGTATCATGCAAGTCTTGACCATACTTCTACAAAGCATTACATTTTTTCTGCTAAGTTTGTCAAACTCACTCAATTCAACACCACAGATAACGAGATAAAGAAAAGGCATGGGGATTGATGATTGAACAGGCTTATGGTCGCAGCTATGGACGATTTAGATCTTTGGAATAATTAGTTTTATTTGAGCTTAACTAATGATTTATAGAATATTGTTATTTTGATTTGTTTTAAGAATGGAATTGTGATAAATAGATGAATTTTTGGATTATTGTTAGATTGTTGAGATTGATGTTTCAGATTTCTAGTGTTGGTTCGAAGTTATCTAATGGAATGAACTTCCAGATTTTGATTTATATTATTAATGGAATGTCATCGGGAAATTACTTGAGGTTTAATATATATAGACCTATATGTGTTTCCATTGCGAATAAATGAAAAATGAAAGGTAATGATGGCCTGTGGGAATGCACTTATTTAACTAAGGTGTTGAAAGGTGAAAATAAAAATTAAATGCAATAATGAGATGACCTCAAGATTAAATGAATACATGTTGTGTCTCCAAAATTCATATCCTTTTGGATATGGGTTTCAGGTCACGACAGCTTTGGTATCAGAGCCCAAGGTCTAAAAGATTTTGTAGACAATCAATGATCTCAATGTTTTGGGAGACTGAAAATATAGATTATAAGTGAAGACCTAGAGGTACTCTAGACAAAAGATTAAAAAAAAAAAAGAGTTCTGAGTTTTCTCTAGACTGATGACATATTAGAAAACATGTTTGTTTGGAAAACATAGAAGATCAGGGAAATTCAGAAAAGTATAACTGAATTGTGGAAAGACTGATGATAGATCTTACTTGATATTAATGGGGATTATATTGATGATTATGGATTGTCTATCATGCATTGAGGTTTATGAAGGATCTAACATTAGTCTTATCTGATTGACTATAGGAAAAGATGCAACCACGAAGGTCTATGCCTTATGTGGAGGAAAATGAAACTAATGACCTTAATGGTGCTTTTAGGGCCATTCGACAGTTGGCTGACTTGATGCAGCATCAAATCAATACTAGGGACCGATATGTGGAGCATAGGATTGGTGCTCTTGAGCAGTTTAGAAAAATGGGTCCTGCAGAGTTCAAAGGCTCATCTGATCCATTGGAAGCAGAAGCATGGCAGATGCAACTGGAAAAGATCTTCGATGTCCTAGGATGTACGAAGGTCCAGAAAACTTCCTTTGTCATATTCATGCTAAAAGGAGAGGCTGAACATTGGTGGAGGGCCACCAGATACACACTACCACTTAAGGAGGGCGAATCACTCACATGAGACATCTTCCTGAGAGCCTTCCGAGAGTATTATTTTTCACGGAGGGTACATGAAGCAAAGGAGCTCGAATTCATGGAGCTCATTCAAGGGAACAGGACCATCATGCAGTACAAGGCCAAGTTTATGGAGTTGGTTAAGTTTGCTCCCCATATTACAGGGGATAATGAAAAAAAGGCTATGAAGTTCTAAAGGGGACTATGGACGGGGATCCGAAATAGGTTGGCCGCTCTTCGACTGAGGTCTTTTGCTGATATAGTAGAGACCGCCATGCTCATGGAGCGCGAATGTGAGGAGGTACCCTTAATGATCAAACCAAGAAGCACCCTATCCAAAAAGGATTCCAGAAAGGGAATGACAACACCTCAACCTTCAAGAGGAAGGTTGTTACTGAGAAAGAAACAAGAAACCAGTAGGATAAAGTCACGTGCGCTAGATGCAACAAACTTCATTCGGGTATTTGTTACATGGAGACTAGAGCATGTTTTCGATGCGAAAAGACAGGCCATATGATTAAAGACTGTCCACTCATGAAGACGGACCAAAGTGATAAGGCTGCTGACAAATTGAAACCCAAGGTTCATAGACATGTCTTTGCATTGACTGAGAAGGATGTAGGGGCATCCAATACCGTGGTGACAGGTATCATTCTTTTATTTGATCATGAGATTAGAGTTTTGGTTGATCCTGGATATACGCAATCATTCATATTTTCTAGATTAGTGGACCACATTGATACTACACTGGAACCATTGGACTTTGAACTAGCCATATCTACTCCACTTGGGACGACTATGTTTGCTTAGTATGCAAGGGATGTGTTATCCGCCTCAACGGAGTTGACATGATAACAGACTTGATCCTACTAGACATTTCAAACTTCGATGTGATATTAGGCATGGATTGGCTTGTT
This sequence comes from Platanus orientalis, assembly GCA_025762735.1. Classification (NCBI taxonomy): domain Eukaryota; kingdom Viridiplantae; phylum Streptophyta; class Magnoliopsida; order Proteales; family Platanaceae; genus Platanus; species Platanus orientalis. The sequence goes on along the minus strand of JAOXJP010284864.1, from coordinate 839 downwards.
GGTCATCATACCAAGGTTGATTGTTATAGTAAGGAAGTCACTTTTGACATTCCTGATCAGCCTAGGGTTGTGTTCAAGGGGACTAGGAGTTTTCCTAAACTCATTTCTTCTCTTCGAGATGAGAGATTATGGCAGAAAGGGGTACGCCAGTTTTATTTGTCAGGAAGAATGATAGACCCTTAAGGTTGTGCATAGACTACAAGCAACTGAATTGGGTTACAGTAAAACAAGTGCGGATACTTTTCCCTCATCTCGTCTTCGCTTTTCCAAGTTGTTTCTTCCATAGCGTTGTTCTTCCATAGCACTTTCACATACGGAATCACCTTCATGCATAGAGTCTGCTCCTTTCTGTCCACTATACAAACGGGTTGCTCTTCATACGATAAATCACTCTTAACTATTTGTTGGGTTAGAAAATAAACTTTAAGACCTTTTCCATGATATATGGCTTGATTACTTTTTTTTTCTAGATTTATACAGGTTTGTCTCTAAAGTCACAAGTTTTTAGGTCCTTACAGAAGAACCCAAACCCTTCTAAGTGTGTACAAAAATTATGTGACATGTGTTAGCATTCTAAGTGAGACATGTGTACAGTAATATGTACATCATGGTGCGGGGTGTTACACTGCTATTGTCACTCTATACCAACTCATACACCTGATTGAAAGAGGAAAGTTCTTCTCGAGTGTCTACAAGGTTAACTAAACTTTTTAATAAGATCTTTAGAACTAAAAAAATCTTAGATGAGTGGAGGAAAAGTACTATGGTCCCTATATACAAGAATAAGGGAGATATTCAAAATTGCACCAATTATCGTGGGATCAAGCTTATGAGCCATA
>JAOXJP010284853.1:0-19226 GCA_025762735.1 Platanus orientalis | reverse complement strand
ATATAGAGAGAGAGAGAGAGAGAGAGAGAGAGAGAGAGAGAGAGAGAAGTTAGTAGAACTATAATCAAAGCCAATATGTCGGGTTTGAGTTATTGCAAACCCGGAGCATTTAGTATGGAGTAGGAGAAGATGAGGATCACAGGGAGGACTTACAGTCAGTTGGCGAGAGTACTCTTGAACCAGGAGAGTAGCATACTGTTGGCCGTCATACTGATTCCGGGTCGGGTAATTGGGCATGAGGTAGTTGTTGAGGTAGTCATTGCTGCCCATGCCGACGAAGAATATGCACCGTGCGATTGCGGATGCGACATCATCGGCCCCCAAATTGTCTGTCATCTGATCAAGGGTGGTCTCGAAATTCCGTATCTGTTGATTAAAGGGTATGCGTCCCACCTGATCAAAAGACAAGGAATTGATCAAACCAGTCATCTCTGATCGGGTCCTTTACTTACCCAGGTGACCAAGAAGTGTATTTTATCAAAACGTATGGGTAGTTTGGTCATTTCACCGGAAGGGTATTTCAGACATTTTAAGTAGGGCCAGTTGAGGGCTATCTGTGTCACCCTCAAGATGATCAAGTGGACCCGAAGTCCTTAAACCTTTCTTCATAAGCATTGATTCACCCCCCATGAATTGCATTAAACCCTTCTTCATTAGCATTGATTTACCCCCATGAATAGCATTAAACACTGCAAAAACAACCACTTGTAGATGGGTCACATCTGCACCTTGATCAAATGGTCTGGTAGTGATAGGATAATTTTACAACCTTCTATCAGGACACGTGGCAGATTGGAGCACCACATTATTAGATCAGACGGCCATGATCGTCTTCTCAATTTTGGCCATAGAAGATCACCAAGGTCGAACCCATTTATATTGGTCCATTAATACAGGGTTGACGTGCAAATTAAAGATGGCTCATGTGTTTGCTCCGTCATGTATGAGCGCATGCATGCATGTGAAGTAAGATTTGTAAGAAAACTATAGCATGTGGGATGGAAGTTGGCAAGAGATATACTTACAAAGTTTCTGCCGGTGACGTCGAGGATTCCGGCAGCAGCAGAGGCATAGTTTACCCCATGAAGAACACCTTCTCCAGAAGCTGTGGAGAATGGCGGAATCAGAGGAAGACCCAACTGATCAGCTGCAACATCCACAAAGTAATATATTTATCATTATCAACATCAACCACCTTGAGAGAGAGAGAGAGAGAGAGAGAGAGAGAGAGAGAGAGAGAGAGAGAGTTCACCAATTTCATCAACCATGGTGTAACCATTAGAGAAACGGCCGGTGGGGCCACCGTCGAAGTCGATCCCGTAAGGAAAATAGTTGGCCTTGGCAAAGGAGGCAATATTATTGTTATTGCCATTGTCGATAAGTGAGTCCCCAAATATGAACATAGCAGGAACCTGCTCACTTCTCCTTCCTCCGTCTGGAGTAAACGAACCATCGTCATCGTTTTGACCTGAAACTACACTTAGTAGAAGCAACACAGCAAGAGAGAAGAAGGAGAAGCTGAACTTAGCCATAGCCATTAAAGAGAGATAGAGATGAAGAATGAAGGTGGGAGAGAGTGGGAGGGTTTAAGAGATTTAAATAGGCGTGGAGAGGAGTTGAAGAGTGAAGGTGGGAAAGAGCGTGACTGTGTATAGAGATTTTAATGGTCGCGGGAGGGCGGTGGATAGAAAGGAGTTAATGACTTGTATCTGTTCCCTACAGAGCAGTAATTATCTAAGGGTGAACCACTAAAACGGTCCTTGCTGCTTTTGATAAATTACGCCCTATCAATTTTGATTCCCATCGAGATTGAGACGACTCTAGTTAGATTGGAGAGATTTCTCACCAGTATCAATGGACACAGCCCTTTGAAGAACACTTGGATATGTCATACCCACAACATCGTCCCACCATGGTGATAAGATCCTCTCCTGCATGTTATGATCTTGTTAATGTCTTGACATATTCAAAGTGTGACGTGGCAAAACTGATATTTTCCACATCTCATGAACTCATTTTTCACCACACGCCACACTCTGGATATGCCAAGACCTTAACAGAGATAGAAGAAGATCGACTCCAATCTCAATGATGGTACCATTGTTAAGGGTTCACCAAGAGGTCAATCAGAATCCTCTCCAACCCACAAGTTTTTTTGTGATTAGGAGAGCTACCCCAAAAAAGTGAAAATCACCATCTAAAATAGTGATTTTCACTTTTTGAGGTATGTGGTAGCCTCTCCTAGTCACAAGAATACTTGCGAGCAGGAGAGATTCAAACTACTATTCATTCTGCTAATGTTCCAGTGTCCTGGTGGTCATGGCAATACCTACCTTATAGAGGTCTCAGGTTCAAACCTGGTCAGCAGCATTTGTCCACAATCATGCATTGACACTGCCTATTTTGCTGTGTTGTGGGTCCCACACTAGGTGCAGCAGTTAATTAGCAGGCCCATGGGGTTTCCCGGAATATGGTTTATCCATTCAAATGGTGATCAATCAACTAATGTTGCATTTTGGTTGCCACAAGGAGTATAACCATTTCATTTTGGTTTGTTATAACATCTAGTATTAATGAACTTTATATAATCTAATATATGAAAAAATAATAGAAATGATTTCATTTTATAAGAACTTTCTTTTTTCGTTGGTAATGTTGTAAAAACATAAAATGACCTTAATTCTAATTTATGAAGTAACCCAAATGACTCCAAATGAGCCCATCTTGAAGGATCACCTTTTGTCATCAAATGCGATAAGAGATTAACATGAAATGATTTTATTCCATGTGGTAACAAAGCGTAGCCTGACTGTTTGAATCTAGGGTAATTAATTAAGGGGAATTCAGTTACATTAAGAAGTTGTTCCTATGACATTTATATATAACTTCATACGCATGTAGAGATCCATTGGAGAATCTCTGATTGAATGGCTTTGCATAGTGGTGCAACTTGATTCGGGCATACTCAAAACCCAACTAAAATAATTCTGGTTGGGTCACGTTTGGATTCACTAGCCCACTTAACATTAAAATCTTAAAATTATGGGCACATCATGTGAACATTGGCAAAGAAAATTTTGGTTTGGCTTGGAATAGGCTGGTGATGAGAAATATAAGCTTCTAGTTGGGTTTGCATTAAGTGCCTTGAAATGAGAGTAAGATAACATGGGTTTAGGGTTCAACAATCAAACACTCGGGTTGGATTGAGTTGGCTCTCACCCTACCTACCAAACCATGTTAGAATCAGGTATCTCCCTCTTCACAAAAACAGTTTTGAAAACCTTAATTTAAAGCACCTTTTTTCCATAAACCGCCTTAATTGAATGTTGAATGAAGAGAGAGGGATACTCTAGAAGGCGGCTTGAAAGTCATTAATTATCTTTGCCTGTATTTTTCCCCTATAGAAAGTTATCTTTGCCTCTTGTTAAAAAGCACACCCAATGAAAGAGTTGAGCATCCAATATAAACGATTATATAATGAGAGACCTTAATCTCATTATTAGAAACATGTCCTTCTCTACTAGTAGTAGCATGGCTAATCAATTCCTAGTAGGACCCTAATTATTTAGTGGGCCTGCGTCATTATCGTTTATAGTCCATTATAATATGAATATCACATTGTCGTTTACTGTTTGGAAGCTATCTGTGAAATTTGAATCATATCAAAGAAATTGGTCTATCTTGATTCTTGTCCCCTCACACCCTTTCTTTCTTCACTGCAAGAGGGTAACAGGTTTTGTGTTCTCCTCACTAGCTTTTCTTATATCTGGAAAGTAAATAAATGCGAGACTTACTCTACTCCCATAAAAGGATTCACAATGTTTCCTCTCCACCAAGTATAGTTACATCAAAATCTCCATGCAGCAGAATGATAGGAAAAGGAATTGATTCTCACAATGCAGATCTTAGGAAAAGGATTTGATTCTCACTTAACAACATTTATTTCCTGTCATATATGTCTTGATCAATCAATAAATGATAACCCTAAGTACATACCTACCATGTGATCATGATTGAATGGTTTTGCATACCATCAACTGTCCCTATACTAGTATTTATGATTCACAAGTTAGCTTGACTCCAAAAATATATTTTATTGGCTAAAAACATCGATCCAATTGGATGGTCATTGTCAATGCCCTCATGCCCGGGTGGTTGTGACATGGTCCTCTTAGGAGGGAGACTAGGGGTTGAATCCCTTTAGTGGCAATTCCACAATGTGCGATGGAGACTGACTCCTCCGTCATAGTGTGAGTCCCGTGCTATAAATTCAGCAGTCCACGAGTGGCCCTACCATAAACAAATAAAAATTGGATGACCATTAACATCCATTTGATCACCTTCACCCAAAAATGATTGCTTCAAGGATTAGGATTATCTAATCGGTTCAGTTTATATATGTAGCCCACATTAGACCCCAAGAATTAGCTACACAAAATCCATGTGTGAAAGAGGTGCTAAAGGCACCAGGGCTGGACACATCGGCGTCAAAAAGTGAAGAGCATACCCCAAAAAATGTAAATCACTTTTTCGAGACTGATGTGTTAGGCCCTGGTGCCTTTCGCACCAAAGCTGAGGCGCACATTAGAGGGATCATAGTTCTCTACCTAACCCACCAACCGGCCTGAGCCTGACTTTTCCCAAAAGGAAAAACCTAGCCCACAGCCGACTCAGCTTTATCTCAAAGTAAGCTTAGGGTAAGGATGGCAGTGGATTGGTTTGGATAATTGTGGATCGAATAGAGTGAATGATATCAATAGAGTTGAGAAAGGTCAACCTTAACCAGGACGATCAGGTTAGGTTTGGGTTGGGTTGGGTTGCCGGGTCAAATGAGGAATTTCCCTCTAGTTTAGGATGGGCAGTTTCCTGATGGACCCAAACGTCCCATCCCCGACTTTATTAGGACCTTTTCCAACCTGATCCAACCTATTCGATCTGTACATCCGGCCCATGTGCTAAACTGAAGTTGGGCTACTGTTTGAATCTTCTGCAGACAAAGTGATATCAAATATCATGCCAATACCTGCCCAGCACGTGAAAAAATTCAGATAAAAGATTCTTTTGATAAATGCACATGTACTTATGTACTGTGTAGTAACTGTAACTCTTCATTGACCCGTTTGTATTTACCATGGATAAGGCTATCAATTGGGCTGGGCTGATCCAAAACCCAACATGTCTAGCACAAAAAGTAATCAGGCCAGATTGAGTTCAGATCCAACTTTTTGGCTTGAAGTTTAACTCGGGCGGAGTTTGCATAGGCTGAAGTTTAGTCCAAGGCCCGGCCCGGCCTGACCTGGCCTGAACTAGTTTACAAATAATAATTTTATTTATATATTGATATTAAATCTATGTTATTTTAGGATCCATATATTTTTTTAACAAATTTACTGTCATCAAGTAATTCAAGTGTCATATGTACAATAGAAAAACCTCTATAATATGCATTTAAGGACAATTCTGGGCCTAAATCACCCAAAAATTAAGAAAATAATTGTAATTTGGACAGCCCAACGCAAGCCGAAGGCCATTGTTTTAAAACGAGTTGAGTTCCGATTGACTACCTCAGACCAAGTGCAGAATCGGATCAAACATTTCAGACTAACCTCGACCTGGTTGACAGCCCTAACCATGGATTGATTGATACTGGTATGGTATCTCTCCAGTCAAACTCAATATGGGCTACCCAGTGGACTACACTCAGGATTCTCTCCCGCCCTTAATGTCCTACCCATCATCTTGCATATACTGCCATGACACATATGTGCATACGGTACGATAGGCAGGACTTTAAGGTCAGGAGAGGACGCAGGAAGATAGGCAGGAGTTTAAGGGCAAGAGAGAATCTGAATTCTGAACTGGGTGCAATATAGCTCTGTGGGCAAGCTATGGAGTTGATCTCATTAGCTGTTTCACGGTCCAGAGAATTTATTGGACTATCGTATTGACCAGCAAAGGATGTAATAAATTAAAACGGTTGGGGAAGTTGGCAATTCTTATCCTCGCTGACAAGTTTGGTTGACTTTTGAAACGCGGGATCCAATTACTTATGGTGGGAAGGCCCAACATGTGTGACAGTTTTCTTTAGATTACAGTAAACGCCGAGATTATAGATTATAATAGATGTTGGAGCTTTTGAAATCATTTTGGCAATTGCCATCTTTGAAAATTTTCTGTTAAATATTTTATGTATTTGACTTAACGCGCTTTCAACTTATCAAAAGGTTCAGAAACTGAAAAACTACAAAGGCTGCAGTTAATGGCATGCGACTCCTTCTTCGTTCTTGGGAAGAGTGATATAGCCCCTGTCACTCTCTCGAGAGTCGAGATTCCATTTCTTTCAGCGTAAACGTGTTGAGGGATAACTTGGCATCTTCTTGCAGTCTGCAGCAAGAGAAGAATGAGGTCCCAACTTTGAGTAGCTCCATACATTTCGTGAATCAGGTTTTATAAATATGGTAAGTTCTCCACGGTTCTACATGTGATGGCCAGTGCAATCCGAATGGCTTTGGCAACCATGTTTGTCTCCCACGGATCTGGTAAATCCCACCTCCATTCACAAAAATGGTCCCGATCCAGCTCACCAGCTGTTGCATTCTCAAGATTTTCACGTGCTGCTCCATCAATGTTGATCTTAGTGCAACCGGGTTCTTTCCTTGCTATGCAACTTACCATCATTTGAGCCGGGGGCAGCTTTGAGAGTAATACGGATTTCTATGCAGCAATTAAGATTAAATGGACAAGTTTTTTTTTTTCTTTTTTCTTTTCTTTTGGGGGGATATAGATAACATTAGGAAAGGGGAAGAAATGTTCAACTCTCACATTGTCTACTCCCCCATATTTCGCTAGGGTGTGTAGGGTTAAAACTATAAAAATGGTTTTCAAGAAGAAAAAAATTAAGGATCACGTAATAACCTGTGTCTGAGAATATGGGAGATTAGACAATTTGGGAGTAAAACATTTGCTCCATAGATAAGGTTGACGATGATGAAACATATGTTCATCACGTTAAGTACTTGTAAACCCCTTAAAGTTGATTGGTGGTTTATCATAATTATATAAATTTGTTTATTACAACAATTATGTGGTCTCTTTATTCACATATGCATATGTTATATCTTACATGAAAAAAAAACTATCATTTGAACAACTGGAAGAATAAAGGGATTTTACCCACATATGTTGTAAAACATGATATAGCTGGAGTTGGGTTAGGATTTCTCCTTATCTTGGTTTCTTTTCGTGTGTTTCTCTTATCAACAAGTATTAAACACTATCATTTGTACAACCGGAAGAATAATTTTACCCCAAATATGCTGTAAAACATGACATAGCTGGAGTTGGGTTGGGATTTCTCCTCACCAAGATTTTTCACATTGGGTTATTCTTTCTTTTTGTGTGTGTGTGTGTGTGTGTTTTTTTTTTTCGTCAATAAAAGTCCTCCATATATATCTCAATGAATCCCAAAAGAGCTGTTATTGCTCTCCTCAACCAATCCTCAAACATTGATATCTTTATCCAAATCAGTGGCATGGATTAAAACACAGCATTATTCTTCAACCCAGTCCAATGGATCATTTTGGCCAAGTTACCCAAGCTGACAAGACATAATTCAACATCAAATGTCACATGTTAATTAATGTATCATGCACATAGATTCTCACAAAATAAATTATATTTAATTTATAAATAAGTTAAAAATGCATGATATGGTGCTTGTGCAATGCATAATTGCGTATGCAAATGGACTTCTTTGCCCAACAGATTGAGGATTTGTCCAATCAAGATTTATCCATCATTCAAGCCTTTCCTTTGATCGAGGATTTAAATGTACTTGATCAAACATCTCCCACTTGGTTGTAAGCTTTAATTGCTTACTCATATCTTAAATCCATAGAGAGGACATGCCTTTTAAAATTCCTCCAATCCTGTGGATTTAGTCAATAGGTTTGCTACAATATACTTGATAGAGATATATCCAAAAGTAAATTGATTTCTTTTGCATCACATAGTGATACGATACTTCTACATGTTTAGCTTTAAATCCAATTTCTCCATTTGTAATGGTTTATATAGCTGCCTGACTATCAAAATATGTTTATGGTTAGGATTTTTTATTCATAAACTAGTTTATCTATATGACTTCTAATACAATTGAAATACAAGCTAAGTATTCAGCTTCCATGATGTGCTTTACTACACATCTTTACATTTTACCATGATATGGTCGCACCACCAAATAAAAAAATAAAACCTGTGACAGATTTTCTATCATCTGGATCACCTATGTTGTCAGCATTCCTCTAAGTCATTAGCTTGATATCTCAATAGATCCAATGTTCCTTGGTTATATCTAAGGACACACTTTACTGCTATCCAATGTGGTAATCTAGGTTTATTTTGAAATTTACTTATTACACCAATGGTATAACTTAAGTTAGGCCTAGTATATAGCATTGCATAGATTATACCACCTAGAACTTTAGCATATGGATTATATTTCATTTATTTAATTTCTATAATGTTTTTAAGTGTCATTTTCTTAGGTAATTTTATTCTTTTGTATAAGAGTGATTCTATAGCTTTCAAGTGTCCATTTTGAATTTCTTTAAGACATTTTTTTAGTATGACCTTTGTGATAAACTCAATTTTTTATATTTTTTATTTCTAGAAATGTTAATTCTTAATACATAATAGGCTTCACCCATATCTATCATTTTAAAATAGGTTTTTAACCAATCTTTTTATTTCTATTATTTTATCCAAATTATGTCAATAATATGCCATCTACATATAGTGAGTGGATTACAAAGTAGTTCCTATTAATCCAAGTGTAGATACAATGATTAAATTTATTAGCAAAAAAAAATCATATACTAGGATTGTATTATGAAAAGTATAGTATTATTGCTTAGGGGAGATTGTTTTAGACCATAGAATGATCATCTTAATTTGTAGACCTTATCTTCTTTACCTTCAATTTCATATCCTTTGAGTTAAGTAATATATATTTCTTCTTTAAGTTCATCATTAAGGAATATGATTTTTACATTCATTTATTGTAATTCCAAATCTAAGTTAGAAATACTCTAATGTCTATGAATTTTGCTACAGAATAACAAGTTTTATCATAGTCATCTCCTTGTACATATCCCATAGTTACTAATCTAGCTATATATATATATATAGTTCCATTCAATTCTTTTTTTTTTTTTTTGAGTATCCATTTACAATTAATGGTTTTTCTATTTTTAGGTAGAAATACTAATTCGCATACTTTATTTTTCTCTATAGATCATATTTCTTCTCTCATTGTTTATATCCATTTGGATGAATCTACTAAATTCATTACTTTATTTTAGTCAACTAGATCATTAGGAACTTCTTTATTTATATGTGCAAAATAATCTTTTATATAATTAGGAGGATTTCTTTTACTTTGAATCATTGTTAAAATATCTTGAGGTTGTGATTTTTCTATTATTTGTTTATATTCTTGTATTTTATTTTTCCTTTGTTATTTCAAGGAATTCCACTATATTCTCAAGATTATGAATTTTTAAATTGTCCTCTATATAGTATACAACTTTTCTTTTAGTTACCCACACTGATCCATCTATATGGTCAATTACAAATTTTTATTCTTTAGAATTTTTACAATATTTTATAATGGTACACTTCATAGTTTTAGGATCTAATTTATTTCTATTTATTCCTACAAAATTTACATCAAAAAAACTACCTTGAAACCTTTAAATATGATAAGCCTGATTTCTGTCAGTTCAAAGTTCATAAGGTGTTAAACCTATTGCTTTTCTTGGGATTCTATTAAATACAAAAATAATAATAGAGAAAACCTCTCCCCAAAAATTAATACCAAGTTTTTCTTAACTAAAGATAAATTTAACCATTGTTTAAAAGAGTTATGTTCACCTTTTAGCTACTCCATTCTACTGTATATATGATATAATTGTATGGTGAACTATTCCTTTGTTTACGATAATCAGTAAAAATTTCATATATGTATTCTCCACCTTTATTAATCCTTCATTAATATTTTTATTTTTCTTCCTAATTGATTTTGGGTAAATTACAGAATGACCCCCTGTACTATCTAACAATATACAATATCCCCCATCGATTATCAATAATTCGAAGGATCCCCTTTAACTCACACTATTGGTTTCAAAAAATACTATATCGTTAGTTGTTCGTTGTTGACTGTTAGTCAATGGAATCACATAACCAAAAATAGTTTCTAAAACCCAAAAATACCCTCATGGCACATGAGATTGTTTTACCATGATGAAAATGACCTTGTCCCATATAAAGACGAAAATGTCATTGTCTCATATAACTTAAAGAACAATTTCAATGGTCTGATTAAACTGATTATGAACTGATGCTCATCAAACGGTCTATGTGGACTGCTTAAGACCTGATAGGCATCCAATGGTCTGAATGGACTATTTAATACACCAATACTCATCAAACGGCCCTATTAGGCTAATCAAGACCCCGATTCACATTCAACGGTCTAAGTGGACTAATTAAGATGCAATACGCATCCAATGGACTGATTATGGCCTAATACTCATCAAACGGTCTATGTGAACTGATTAAGACTTTGATGCACATCCAACGGTCTAATGGACTAATTAATACCCCAATACTCATCTAACGGTCCGATTAGGTTGTTTAAAACCCTGATGCACACCTAACGATCCGATAGACTGATTATTACTCTGATGCACAATTAGGTTGTTTAAGACCCCGATGCACATCTAACAGTTTAAATGGACTGATTAATACCTCAATACTCATTAAACAACCCAATTTGGTTATTTAAGACCACGATGCACATCTAACAGTCTGATGAACTTATTACTACCCCAATACTCATCTAAAGGCCTGATTAAGTTGTTTAAGACCCTGATGCATATCCAATGGTCCAATGGACTGATTAATACCCCAATACTCATCAAACGTTCAGATTAGGTTGTTTAAGACCTCGATGCACATCTAACGGTCCAATGAACTGATTACTACCCCGATACTCATCTAAAAGCCTGATTAGGTTGTTTATGACCTCAATGCACATCTAATGATATGATGGACTGATTACTACCCTCGATGCTCATCTAAAGGCCCAATTAGGTTGTTTAAGACCCAGATGTACATCCAACGGTCTGATGGACTGATTAATACCCCGATACTCATCAAACAGCCTAATTAAGTTATTTAAGACCCCGATATATATCTAACTGTTTGAATGGACTGATTAATACCCCTTGTTATTTTGGACTCAACAGGTTATAAGACTCATTACTTAGAACAATACATATCCAACCAAGCCACTAATTATTCATGAAAAAAATGGGAAGCTTTATAGATTAAAAGAATCACAATCATATAACCACCAAATATCAACTTATGCAAACACATTAAATATGAACCTATCCAAATACATATCAAATATGAACGTGTGCAAATACATATCAAATATGAACCTGTGCATGAACATATGAACATGTGCAAACACATATCAAATATGAACATTTGTAAACACTTATTCAAATATGAACCTTTGCAAACACTTATTCAAATATGAACATGTCCAAACACATCAAATATATCACCACCATATAACCACCATAATAGCACTTAAAACACTTGTTTTGGTACCAAGATCATCAACATATGAACATTGTGTTGGAACCAACATCATTAACCTAAAACACTTGTCATGGTACCAACATCATAAACCACATGCATTAATCTATCACATCTACACCAAATATCATCAATAAAATACTTACAATTTATTTCTACCAATAATCCACCTATATCATCAAAAAAGTATAATGATCACTAATGTGTTTAATTACAAATATCATCACAAAGATTTGACAAAAAAGTATGCAAAAAGAAAAAACAAAGTCATCATTGACAATCCATTGAAGAATCCAATGAAATTCTAAAGCCCTTCTCATTGTGCTTTTAAAACTTCAATCTCTTCTCCTTGTGCTTTCAAAAAATTTATCTCTACATCCATATTTTTTATCTAGCTTCATAGATTTCCAATTGTCTGTATATTTCAGAATCTCTAAGACTTCCACTATAAGTATAATACCATTAAAAAAAAGAACATGGTGGGTTTCCTAGTGTTTTTGTCTTCACCACAATAATATTTATCTACAACCATGGAGAACAAATTAAACAAATAAATAAATAACAATAACTGTGTATTACTATTGAAAACACTTACCAATTTTTTACGTAAAAATAATACAATCTTTCGGGTTCTTTTCAGATTCAGATGCCAAATTACTGCTCTTTTTCCACAATTGCAGTTAACATTTGAATACTTTAACTCCCAAAAGTTGGTATTAGAAGATGATTCAAAGTCTATCAATATTTCTATTATTAAGTATAGGAAACAAATGACAACACAATCTAAATAGGATTATATTATAGAAAATATGGAACAATAAGAAGACTTTTCCATCATACAAACACCCCCCTATTTAGGCACCATACACCCCTCATTCAGACACCATAAACACCCTTCATTCAGGCACCATACACCCCCCATTCATCCACCATAAATATCCACCATTTGCAAAATAATCACCGCAAAACAAAAAATAAAATTATACATTTAGTTAGTTCTATAAACAAAAAAAAAATCAGTTTAAAACTCTATATTTCAAACAAACTAAAACCTGGACATCAAGGCCATCCCACATTCATGAATCAAAGACATTGATGCTTTAAACCTCCCAAAAACCACCATGCACACCTCATCATTCAGCCACCATGCACACCCACTCTTCAACCACCATGCACACCCACAGCCACCATAAACACCACTAACCCCAGACCACCCATTCAACCACCATGCATACCACCGCCCCCATTCAATAACCACCAACCCCACACCACTAACCCATTAAACCACCATTCATCCACCACAAAATAATAAACAAATAATATATCACTATGCAATAGACAAATAAATTTTAGTTCAAAACCCTCTACTTCAAAAAAAATTAAAACAAGAACATCAAGGCCACCCTCCATTCACAAATCAGTTCAACAAAAGAGGTTCAAAAAATGTGATGCTTCAAACCTCCAAAAAATCATATGAACCATAGTTTCCATTTGGGATTGATCGGGAAAAATTGATCAGGGATTGAATGAAGCAGTTTTTTTTTTCAAAATGAACCATCCTTTAAAAATTAGGGCTTAAATGAGCCCTAAATTCCCTAACGAAAACCCTTTAAATCAAATAGGGATTGATAAAAAAATGGAAAAAAGGGAGGGCATACTTACAGTGGTCGGTGACAAGATACAAAGATATTTTGGCCAATGACGAGCTATAGAGAGATGAGTAGTCGATGATGAGATACAGAGAGAGGTTAGCAACACCACCAGGACAAGAGAGCGAGAGAGAGGCTGGTGGAACTACTTCGAGAAAGAGAAAAGTGTGGCCGGCAACAAGATACAAAGAGAGATATTGTGGCTGACGAGACCCCTTCAAGATGAGCGGTCAATAATGAGAGAGAGAGAGAGAGAGGCTAGCAACACCACCTAGATGAGAGAGAAAGAAAGAGGCCAATGGAACTACTGAGAGAGAGAGAGAGACAAATGTGGCCAGCGACACCTCAGAGAGAGAGATAAGAGTGGTCATCAACGGAACTTTGAGTAACAGGGAAGATTTATTGTCGGGGAGGACGTGAGGAGGAAGAAACCCCTTTCAGTTCAAAACGTGGTTTTATTTCAATAAGGGTATTTTGGGGTTTTCATTATAATTTACATAACCATATCTCATAGACATGAAAACAAAATTAACATCAAGCATATACACATCAATATAAGTATAAAAAGAACTAGCTACTGTACTATTAGAATTAAAAATGTTTAAACGATAAAGACCATCAATCTTAGTCCCATACGAGAATACAACCATGTTTCCCAATGGAAACCTTAAAGAATGAACATAAATTTCAAATCCTTTCTCTTTTAAATGTGGCATAAATTAGAGATTATGCCTCATTATAGATGCATAGAGAACATATTTCAAAAAAGAATTATTTGTCTAGGAAATTCAATCATCAATGTACTAATGTTAAGCACATCACCATGTGTTATTTCCTATGTAGAGTTTATGGTCATCAACTTTTACCTCCTTCATTTACACAAACTTCTTTTTTATTTTATCTACCCACCAAGCATAAGAGTCAGAATCAACTAAAATCAATTTAGAAACCACACAAACAATGTTTTTATCATCGTCACCAGCTTTAGTATGTAGAAGTGTAGGAAAGAGTATATCCAAAACATATTTAACTTTTCATGAAATAACACATACTAATCCTACATTTCCCAATTAATAATTTGTCTCATTTAATCTCTCATATTTGTAAAGTTCCACACTATTAGCTCTAATTTCCATTTTATCTCAACTAATGGAAAAGTGGTAAGGAATTTAAAAATAGAAATTGAATGGACTGACCCAGGCAAGTATTATGTGGTCTGAAGTCAAACTTTAAATAGCCTTTGGATGATCTAATCATATGCTACCTTCTACATATATGGCTAATGAAGATAGGGTTTGTAATTCCCCCAAACTTAGACTCAGATATGATATCTGTATGTCCCCCGGATTCCAACCGTTACATTGATTCGATCACCAATGTTCACAATCCGATAGTCACAGGTCCTTACATAATCACATCCTTAATTCAATAATTATGGAAACATGTTCATATTTAATGTTTGATAATTGCAAAAACGTACATCAATATTCAATAGATCACTATAGTCTAATAAACAATAAGTCGTAGTGGATAACATATTATAACCTCCAATAACAATCAATATAGTAAATGAATTAATATCTACATCTATTAGGTTCTCTTTCACCCGAATCACAAACAAAGGGAAATGATTACACAATATCCCAAAAGTATGGATCAAAATAAAGGGTCTCAAACATGTTCGTAACGAATACAACAACAACAACAAACAGCCTTATCCCAACATGAAGAATATGAAGAATAAAGAATATGAAGAATAAAAGAAAAGCTAAGAAAATCTTAGTAATATGAAGTAAAATATAAATTTGAGTACTAGCAAGTCCAAATATCAATACAGAACTAAACAAAGATCAAAGAAATAAATATAATCATGATAAAGAATAAATAGATATCAAACTAAAACCAAAGATCCAATACAAAGGTCTAAGTTCAAATAAAGAATTCTAACTTCACAATTCGCAATTCAATGCTAAATATTGAATAGGGATCAATGTCCAAATAAATAATTCAATATGAAAGTCAAAGCCTATGAGTTCAATGACATATGTTAGTTTCAAAAGATCTGATATTCAATGATTCAAAGTGTTCAAAGTTTAATGTTTCAAAAGGTCCAAAGTTTACATGTTTCAAAGTATTCAAAGTTCAATATTCAAGGTGTTTGGAGTTCAATAATTCAAAGTGTTCAAAGTTCAATGTTTGAAAAGTCCAATATCCAATTTTCAAAGGTTCAAAGTAAAGTATTTGTATGCTCTAGTCAACCCCATGGTTAAGGTTCAAATCTCATGTCAAACCCCACAAGTAGGAACAATGTCCTTGTTGTAATCCCAATGATAAGGTCTTGATCTTCTATTTAATCCCTAAAAGTAGGGCAAATTTCAATGAACCAAAGAGTATGTCTGAAATATTTTCTCGCACTTAGCCTTGTGAATAGGCCCAAAGAGTCAAAAAACACACTTAGCCTAATGTTAAGGGCCACATAGTTGATGGTCACACTTAACCCTGTAACAGGATCCAAAATAGATCAAAGGTTCGAAGTCCAATAGGGTTCACATCAATAAGTTTGAAGGTTCACATAGTTTCAATAATCAGAATATTTCTATGATGCATAAAACGAACGTAGGCATAGCATTAGCATGGTTCAATCGTTTCAAAGGTATATGATTCACTTAGATTCAATGTTAATAAATGATTTGATATTCATAAAATCGGAGTAACAACAATTCAGTAAGATTTTATAGAAATCAATGATTCAAAACAAGTAATTTAGATTCAATGATTTATATGGTTCATATAATCACATGGGAAGCATAGAGTTCAATATAATCAATAAGTTCAATATAAGTTTACAGAATTTAGAAATTCAAATGATTTTTCAATGAATTTAAGCATAGAGATAAATCTAATATCACTTCTAGGATTTCAAACAAAGGGTAAGGCAAGATTGCTTATTAATTTGATCATTAATAGTGTAGATCTTGAAGGATTCACAAGTTCACATAGATTTTCAAATATTTACATGGAAAAATTTTAGATTTTACATGATCTAAAGGATTCAATAAAGAAAATCAGTTTCCACACTGGTTAGGAAAAATAATCTTTCACAAAATAGGTGTAGATCTAAAGATCAAACAAAATTCAATGGTTCAAAACATGGATCTACAGAATTTTCAGAAGTTCTAGTGAGAAAAGCATTATACCAAGCATAAAGTAAAAACACTTACTAAGTAATCTAGGATTCATAGATCTAGCATGGTTCAATGGCTTGAATGCAAAGATTTTCAATAATCTCAAAGGAATCCAAAGATAAAATCATATAATCTAAAGAGGAAAACACATCACATCACCAATAAAAAGCAAGATTATTTACAATCATTCTAAAATTCTTTGCTTCTTGTCAAAACTCCTTCATCTTACTCTCTCAAATCACCTTGTTCTACAATATTATAGTAGATTTAATATCAAATTAATGAAATTAAGTAGTTCATGGAAGAAAATCACTTATTCTAGCAAAAATTCCCAAAAATGGGTTAGACTTACCAAATTAAGGAAGAATTTTCATCCTTCCTCTTAAATCTCCCAATTTCTCTCTCTCTCTCTCTCTCTCTCTCTCTCTCTCTCTTTCTCTCTCTCTCTCTCTCTCTCTCTCTCTCTCTCTCTCTCTCTCTCTTCTTTTTTATGTTCTAAGAGTTTTAATATACCTAAATTAGGTCTAAAGGGGATAATAATCCATCACAAACGAGATCCCACATGTTATATTTTTCACAACTTAAGTCATATTCTAAGTGTGATGGGTCACGACCATGATCAATCACAGGGTTTGTGATCGGTCATGACTATGATTGATCACGGGGTTTCTAATTATTCATGCACAAGTTTGAATAACACCCGAGATTTGTGACTCATGTGTGATCGATCACATTGGGAGTTTCATGATCAGTCACGCCTAAAATTTATTGAATTTTCTAGTTTTCTTTTCCTTGAATCTCTAGGGTCTAACCCAAGTAGTTTAATGGTTCTCCAACTCATTCTAAACTATGTCTAGGTCACTTGAACGTTAAGGATGTTCCTCATGCTTAAAGTTTCAAAAGGGTTCAAATTTTGACACATGGTGTTAGGTCTAGATTCTTTAAACTTTCATAATTAAGGTACGTGGTGTTATAAAGATGATGAATCTAATACTTCGATTGTTGCAATGAACATACAGTAGTGATTCAAACAGATAATAAATAAAGACCTTGGTGTCTACTTGTAGCAATTATATACAACAATCACTTGGATCATGCATTCATTTAGATCATGCACAAGCCGCAACCCCAAACACCAATCTTCTCTAACCAAAATGACACATCTAAGGATAGAGCCAAAAGAGTGAAGCCTTCATTGTCGTTTTGGCCATTAATAACTCACACACAACAATAATTGGTACTTGTGGGCAAGGGTGAGTAAAAGATCGACTCCACCTTAAGATAGTATAAGGATGGAAGTGATAACATATTTATTTACAGTAGGTTGTAAAGCCTTCCTTTTTTTGTTGATTTATTTTCTCAACCATGGTCATTTTCTACACCAAAGAATTCTCTTATCGCAATCACTCCCATAGGGACTCCTTTTATTAATGTTGCACAAGGACTTTTTCTTCTTAGCTCATTCATATATCTTATGGTTGAGCATCATTTTTTTCTGATTATAAAAAGGGGAATTATAGGCTACTAATTTCAATTATTATCTAATGACCAACCTAACTATGATGAGAAAGAGCAAGTAGGAAACAGGTTGGTAATGGAGGCTTAAAGTGTTTTACACCAAGAACCTGAGAGGAAGACAATGAATGGGTAATGGTAAAGTTACCGATACGAATGGGACGCCTCTCTTATCCAACGCGATATGTTAAGGTAAAGTTGCAAAAGCTCCCAAAAAAGAGAGAGTAGCAATGTAAAAAGTCACAATTTCCAGGTAGTAACAATTAGATGTGGCGACAAATTGATAGGAGAAGTAGGTCACTTAGAAACTAAGTGTAACTAGGCTACATCCGTATCAAAATTGAAAAAGATTTAATCACAAGAACTCTCAAAATATAAGAAGACCTTTTATAATAAAATATGAGAAGACTAAGAGTTTTCCAATATTCTCACTTGATGTATTGGTGGTTGAAGAGGACTCTTTGATTTGTGCTCATTTCTCTCTTAAACCCAACAAAGACTTTAATGAGATTTGGAGATTAGGCAGTATTCGTTCCTTCTCCAAGAGATCAATGACTAATTGTTGTAGATGTCATTTAAAGTTGAAGAAATATCTCCTCCCAAGAAATACTATCAACGTAGATGATTAAATGAAGTGATTAGTTTGTGCTTTGATACCAATAAAGGATAAAATCTATCACTTTCATGTTTAGAGGAATAATGGGATCTTGCACAAGTATGTTGTAAAACATGATATAGCTGGAGTTGGGTTGGGATTTCTCCTCATTGGGATTTTTCACATTAGGTTATATTTTATTTGCATGTGTTTTCTTTCATGAATAAGAGAGTCCTCAATATATTTCTCTTTGTGAATCCTAAAAAAGCCATTGTTGCTCTCAACCAATTCCTTAAACATTGATACCTTTATCCAGATCAATGTTTTGGATTAAAACACATGAAATTGTTCCTCAACCCCCTCCTACTAAATAGACATTAGTCTAGAGAAGGTTTCTATCTAAGTTAACAAAGACTTTGTCTTACACTTGTTAGGTGCGGTATTGTTATTTCAGTATTCTATATACATGTGCACTACACTATAAACTACGAAATTTACTCAAATAAAGTAAATGAAATACTTACTTGATTCGGATGATGAAACTTCACTTAAGTAGATCAAGGCTAGTATTAGACACTATGTCCTTAAGATAGATTCGTCCCTCGCACT